>JANTPZ010001698.1:0-37525 GCA_025593235.1 Vachellia pachyceras | reverse complement strand
CGAGGTAAAAAAGTAAGAAAAAGTGGGTATGAAAGAGGAAAGTAAGAAAGAGAAAGAGAGAAAAAGTAAGAAAGAGGAAAGTAAGAAAGAGTAGTAAAAAGAGAGTATGAAAGAGAAAACCTAGGTTTCAAACCTAGGTTTTGAAACCTAGGTTTCAAAACCTTGAAACCAAACCAACCCTCAATCTGAGTGCAGTGCAGCCTGAAGATGGGATCAATCACAAACTGGAGGCTAAACTTTCAACTCGTCAAAGTAAGAGAACCTAAATGCTGTGGCCAAAAAGCCATTCACATTAGTCATACTGGGAATCACAACTATATAGAAAAAGCAATCGGGCAGTTTCAGGAGGATACCTAATCTATTAACACATCAAAGTACAGATAGTGCTAAATGCAGCTGATAAATAGATGGCCAGCAATCAAATTGGAGTAATAAAGTATCCAGAATGAACCTCTTTAGTTATGACACGCATGTATGTGTAAGATATGAAGAAAGGTCGCAGTTCAGGTCAAAATTTTATTTTTAACTCCATTATGAAGATTAAAATACATGAATTCGAAAGTGAATGCAAATATGGATAAGAAAATGGGACTTTGATCGTCAAAGCTAAATGCATTATGAAGATCAATCAGGAATACAGAGTTCACAAAGAAATGAAATGAAAGAATGTGAAAAGAATACCTTGAGAATCTTGAGCTTGATGCTTCCATAAATGAGAGGCCAAAGGAAAAGGCAGAAGCTCGAGCGACCTGCTAGAGTATCAGATTTGTCCATGTACACATCTTTCGCTCTCAATTCCTACAATTTTTTTTTTCTGGAGAAGCAAACAGAAAGAGGGAAATTCTGAGAACATACCAAAGCGAGAGTGCTGGTTCCAGAATAAGGCCCGGGAGGTGGCGCCATTGGATGATGGTTGTTGTACGAAGCTCGTGAGGGAACAGGCGAATGAGGCAACCAAGAGCAGCGAATCTCGCTCGACCGGGCCTGCTTACGAGTTTTAGGATTTTTGGGCCATACGTGAATAGGGACTATAAACAATTTTTGTGGAGGGCCTATGCCTATCATCTTGTTCAAACACTTGCTTCGTATCCTTCACTCTGAGTGGTTGAATATAAAAACCATAATAAATACGTATAATACATATAATTATGGTATAGTAGGTTGCTATATATTGTTGAATTGCATGAGTCTTTTCAGTATGATTTTTAAAACTTTAATCTTGTTACAGATTCATGATAACTTTAAACTTTAAAATATTTTAATGCGAAAAATATTGTTATAACATTTTAAATCCATATAGAATAATAATGAAGTGAGTGTTTAAGGTGGGGAACGGGTCTTATCCGCTGGGGGTGCATTTTACGTGGCCACGACGGCGTATTTGGGACTCTCCTTTTTTTGGGGTCCCAAACGAAAAGCTCTTTAATTGGATGTGATAATATTATTCTTATTTATCTTTATAATTATTATCATCTTCAACATTTTCTCTTTATTTATTTATTTATTTATTTATTCTGTGACTCTCAACCCACTTTTATTCCACACCCCACAATTTGTTTTATTCCCTTCTTTGCATGGTTTCGATGTCTTGATTCTCTCTTCCCTTCTTTGCTGCTGGGTCAATATTCTGCTCAATAACCCTGAAGTTTCAAGATTCCCATTTTAAAATGGGACCCACTCTCACCACTTTTCGCAATCTTAATTTGTGTTTCTACTCAAAGTTTTAAATAACTAACTTTTAAATGAACAAAATAAATTATGTGTCTCAGTGCTCGTAATGTATGGAGACTGTCTTTAGCTTTTGTTGTTATGCATATATATATATATATATATGATATTCGTCTTTTAATATTAAAGTCAACAAGTTTTTTTAAAAGATTATTAAAGTTAATTAATTTATATATTTATCAAATTAATTCATATAATTTATAAATTGATATATAATCTAATTATAAATATAAATATTTTAGAATATATGTTACATTAATTAAATCATTTATTTTTTTTAAAAAAAGTCAGTTAGTCACAACAATATTGCTCATCACTACTGAATAAATTAATTATCAAACGATAAAGACTTAGAAGGTCGAGGCCTTTTGTCTCACAATCAATGTTCTTATTTGAAAATACTTAACTTTTACCTAAAAGTATGTTCAATAGTGTTTTTTTACAAAATGAGATAATCTCCTTCACATATGTACCTTGACTTACGTAAAAGTACTTATCTACCGCTTTTTCAAACGGACCCAACATGACACTGGTATACGCATACAGGGCTAGGTAGGGGAGCAACTGGGAGGCGGGGTTGATCTGGGGGCAACCCACAGCCCGTCTGTGAAGGGTTCCATGGATAAGGGGCACCCTGTTTTAAAAATAAGTTTATGAATCATTAAATTTTACATATTAGACAAAATGTTCTTGAAATTTTAAAAATAAGTTTATGTATTTAATAAAATTGGTGATCCTTGGTAACTTATTATATCTGTTCAAAAAAGTTGTTTATTCTAGGAAGCCAAGATAAAATTTACATGATTTTGAAAAATGAAAAATTTTGTATAATTTATTTTTTATTTTAGGAGGAATATATAATTTTTTAAAAAAAATTAATGTAATGTTAATAAAATTAAAAAAAATTCTAACTATGTTCATAATATAAATTAGATGACAAACTTAATGATGTTGGGTATTGAGATTCATCGAATTGATTTAACCGCGTCTTTACTCATTGGGATCAAATGTAAAATATTTATAAACTAAGAATTGCAATATAGTGCAATACTGTCATTCTCTTGTCAATGAGTCTTAATTTAACTTCTCTAGGTAAACTAAAAGTTTAAAATGCAATACAAAATGGGGATGAATTGCAAAATTGATTTTCTTTAATTATAACTAATTGGATGCAAGAAAATTAAATCCTAAACTACTCTTTTTTATTTTCTTTATAAAATCGGAATAAATAAATGAAGTGGATTGGAATGAAAATATAGAAGATGCTCTTGGAAATGAGTAAATGACTATCCTTGTTCAATTAAAATAATGAGAGTTTTAAAATCATCAAGTCTAATGAAAAACCCAAAGCAATCGCATTGAATCTAATATTTTTAACCAATGACTACTCCTACTATCGCATTCGTAGCTCTTGCTTAAAAACCACTTGATGTGTGAATTGAATTAAATCAACGCGCTTGCTTCCCCTAAAGGAATGCATTATCGCGACATTCAAATTGATTAAATTAATTATAAGAACCAGTAATCACTGAAACACATATAAATTCATGAAATTAATTGGTAAAATATATAGATGAAAACCCAACAAGCACAGTAATATAAAACAACCACAAATGAATTTAATCAATAACAGAGTTAAACATAATAAATCATAAAATTAAGAATTCACGATAATTAACAAAGGTAAAAGATTAAACTGAAATAACTCCTTAAGATAATGTAAGATTTGATATTTTAAATTCAGAATCTTATATTTTCTAATTTAAATTCAGAATCATAGATTTACTAATTTGAATTCAAAATTCTTTAAAATTATATTGATAACTCTTTAAATATATCAAAATATATCTTAAATATAATAAAATTTAAGGAGTTATCACGAATAAATAAAAGTTATTATCGATATGAATTTGTGTTCTTACTGTGTTTACAAATGCATTGCATTAAAAACACCCACGAATTGATAAGATCATTAAGTTGCACCCAATTAAAATCAGTGCCTTTCAATTAAGCAAACAATGACCATCTTACAATCTAATTCATGGAGTTGCAATCCTGAGGGCTGATGGATCAGCATCACAGACACGTAGGTACATGCAAGCTTAAGTTCATCTTACAACATTTTAGGCTTACATGGTTAGAGCTGTTCTGGTGGCCACTTCTTTTGCCTTCATGTATCTATTTGCTCCTGTTATAAAAAAACAATTTAAATTAAATTCCCTGTAATTATAAATGTTGCCAAATAAGTTTTTTTTTTAAAAATCAAGAAGAAATAAATCAAGTAATTATTTTTTTTTTGTTTTTTGATAGACTATGGATTAATTTTAATACTTAGTTAATCCCTTCCACCTATAATAGCTAGCTTTTGTTAAAAAGATTTTGAGAGATTTAGGTGTAATTCCCATATATATTCGGCTTGTTTAGTAAGTCAACTTGCACCATTAACAACAAAATTTAACGCAGCAAAATTATTGCACACGGAATTAGTATTCCTCTCTTTCTGTTTCATAATAATAAATTAAATTCAAAATAAATTTGGAAACTTCGTCAAAACCTAAATCGACCCGCATGGATGTATATATTGATTTAGCGGTCGTCTCCTTCCGGGGTCTCGTCATCTCTCCTGCTTTTCTCTTCCAGCCAAAGCTTGTTGTCTTTCCCAGCTTCCATGGCTGCTCCCCATCTCTCCGCTTTCTCTTCCTCACTTTCAAAAAAATCTTCTTTTCCTCTTAACAAGTCTCACGCCCCCACCTCTTTCTCCACTCAAACCATCGTGAATCCCTCTTTCTTCCTCAACCCAACTACTCCTCACAAACCCTCTTTCGTGCTTTCCTCCAAAAACCCACTTTCTGATATCGCCTCTGTAAATAAGCCGTACCCAGAACCAGAAGTTCAATTCGACGATGACGAAAAGCCTCGCGAGGAGTGTGGGGTCGTGGGTATATACGGCGACCCAGAAGCTTCTCGTCTCTGCTACTTAGCCCTGCACGCTCTGCAACACCGTGGACAAGAAGGTGCAGGGATTGTCGCTGTGAACAATAACGTGCTTCAATCGATAACTGGTGTTGGGCTTGTTTCCGATGTGTTTAACGAATCCAAGCTCGATCAACTACCGGGAAGTTTGGCTATAGGCCATGTTCGATACTCCACTGCAGGTCAGTCTATGCTCAAGAATGTTCAACCCTTTGTTGCAGGGTATCGGTTTGGGTCTGTTGGGGTTGCTCATAATGGAAATTTGGTGAATTACCAAACGTTGAGAGCGAAGCTTGAAGATAATGGGTCGATTTTTAACACTAGTTCTGATACTGAGGTTGTGCTTCATCTTATTGCTACTTCAAAGCACAGACCCTTTATATCGAGGATTGTTGATGCTTGTGAGAAGCTTGAAGGGGCTTATTCTATTGTTTTTGTGACAGAGGATAAGCTTGTTGCAGTGAGGGATCCATTTGGTTTTCGACCTTTGGTGATGGGAAGAAGAAGTAATGGTGCTATTGTTTTTGCCTCTGAAACTTGTGCTCTTGATTTGATCGAAGCAACATATGAAAGGGAGGTTTTCCCGGGTGAAGTATTGGTGGTGGACAAAAATGGGCTTCAATCTCTCTGCTTAATGACTCATCCACAACCAAAACAATGCATTTTTGAGCATATTTACTTTGCACTTCCCAACTCAGTGGTTTTTGGGAGATCAGTGTATGAATCTAGGAGAAAATTTGGTGAGATTCTAGCCACAGAAAGCCCAGTGGACTGTGATGTTGTGATTGCAGTTCCAGATTCTGGTGTGGTTGCTGCACTTGGTTATGCTGCAAAAGCTGGGGTTCCCTTTCAACAAGGTCTGATCAGGTCTCACTATGTGGGAAGAACTTTCATTGAGCCATCACAGAAGATCAGAGACTTTGGTGTGAAGCTGAAGCTCTCACCTGTTAGAGCTGTGCTTGAGGGCAAGAGGGTTGTGGTTGTGGATGACTCTATTGTGAGAGGAACCACAAGTTCTAAAATTGTGAGGTTGATTAAAGAAGCAGGTGCTAAAGAAGTTCACATGAGGATTGCAAGCCCACCAATTATTGCTTCATGCTATTATGGAGTGGATACACCAAGTTCAGAGGAACTGATATCTAATAGGATGAGTGTGGAGGAAATCAGAGAGTTTATTGGGTCAGATTCACTTGCTTTTCTTCCAATTGATAGCTTGAAGAAGCTCATGGGGCATGATTCTCCTAATTTCTGTTATGCTTGCTTTTCTGGGAAGTATCCTGTTGAGCCAAGAGAGCTTAAAGTGAAGAGGGTTGGTGATTTTGTGGATGATGGATTGAATGGGAGCTTGGAATCCATTGATGGAGGTTGGGTTCAAGCAAACCTGATGAATCAAAGAGAGATCAAAGTAAGTAGTCTCTGATAATTTGTCGGTGTTTTTATAAGATTCTGATGATGAACGAGGTCCTTGGAGCTAACAGAAACAGTCTAACTACAGTCCTAGTAGTGTGCTTCATCTTATTCATTTTGATTCTAAAGGTGAAACGTGGATCTTCAGTTTATGAATCTGATGGCTGTTTTTTTTTGTTTTGGGGGGGGGGTGTTTCATTTAGAGCAGTGGTATTATTTCTACTCATGGGATGTTTACTTCGTCCTTGTTTTAATATAGGATGTTATCATCAGTACTATGATCTATAAATCATCAGGCAGCTCGAGTTTTCAAGCACTCCCTGAATTCTCTTAACTGTAGCAAAATGTAATCCTTTGTTCCTTTTTTTCTCAATTGCGTATCGTTGTCCAAGAGACAGAGAGAGAGAGAAATAAAATATTTTTTAATAATTTACTATTAATCACCAACCTCTATTAAATATCAATGATACATCACAGGAGACCGATTCAAATGAACGTTATGCGTAGGAAATAGGGAGAATTACCCTCATGTCCCAAGCAAGACAAATAAATATAAAATGGTCTCAAATATTCCCCTTTAATACAAAATGGTCCCAAAGATTCACAAAATTACAAAATGGTCCCAAGAATAGCTGCTCAGGTAGTAAATGAAGGCGGCTGAAGTTGTAGTAATTTTGTGAATATTTGGGATTATTTTGTATTAAAGGGGAATATTTGGGACCATTTTGTAAATAAGCCTCTTCCTTGGAACTTCATGGTAATTCACCCTAGGAAATATCCCATACCCAACCATGGTACCATTCTTCACTTAATGTGTCAAGAAGATTCCATTATCAGGTCAAAGAGATTCCATTAATGATATCTTTCAGAGCTCATAGGGACATTATCACATTTTCCACCATTGCAAAACCGAGTTTTCTTTGAAGGCAAGTTCCATTTATAAATTAAAATGGAACAATTTTTAGTTTAACGAAGTAACTAATATTCGTTGAAGGATAAAGCAAATGCCGCTAAAAAATACACTTCACATTACAAAAACATTTCCCCCCCTTCACTAAACTTGAGTGACCAAAAAGGGTTGTAAACTTGTAGAAGTAGTGGAATTTTCAACCAACATGCCTCCAAGTTTCAACAACTGCCCCCCCTAAAAGAAGTCGAAGAAATGAAGAAAAGGGGACCCATTGCCATAAACAAGTGACTAGACCATGGAAAAATCAAAGTTGACCCAAGTGTTCAAGCCGGCATTATTCTCAGTAAACCATTGTTTACATTTCAATATCAAAGAACATTCAATGTTTCTTTTTTTGTCCACCCAAGAAACTGACAAGTTAATGTAGACGGTGGGAAGTCAAAGTCAATGAATAAGCAGGAAGCAGAAACGCACCCACCAATGTCACCTCATAAGGGAGGAAAACAGTCTCAGAAATTATACAGTACATGTAAAAGCAACGACTCAGATTTAATATAAAAAAAATCTGAAGCAAGCTCCATGTGCGCACGTTATATCAGGAACACTTCGTTCATACCGTGCAGTGCATGCAAGAATCTCTTCCAAGGTCATCCAAGATGATAGACAGCACAAGATCACCCATTCTGAGCACTATCGTAAGCATTTGATTTATGCTTCGGCGTAAATGAAAAGCCATCTGGAACCTTGCCAAGTAATATCTCTGATATTCGTATCTGGGCATCAGAATGCAAGTGTAAGCCAGACAACTATAGCATCCTGGCCGAAAGCCAAGTTATTCGGATGTAAATTCTCGGAATATAGTAAATAAAAGCACCAGATGTTGAAAAAAAGTGGGGTTGGCTGTAGGCATCGCATGCCATGGTTGTACACTATCAATAATAAAAAATATTTGTATATTACTAACAAAAAAATATCACTCAATGAAGTGTTTATTCAGTCTTCCTCAACCTATTTCTAGAGAACTCCATTTTGTTTATTCTACCCTCCTCACCGGTCCATCTAATGGCTTTCTTTAAACATGTTTGAAGCACCTCAAATGATTTTCTATAATTTTCTCTTCAATAGATGTCTCTCCAATTCTTTCACATACATGTTTATTACAAAACAACTGGACACTAATAGCTAAAAATAAATGGCAGAAGCATAAGTACCCAGTCAGCTGCCGAGTCTGAAGCCATTAGAGTCTCAAGGTCATCACGTCCGTAGTAGGATGGCGGACGCCAGTTTAGCCTTTGTGGAATAACATCTAATAGGCCCACAGGTATATATCTGCATGTGTAGCTGAGCCATTCCAATAAAAATCGTCTGGTTGTCTCCACTCCTGTAAATATGAAACAAACAAGGTCACGAAGTGGCCGATAAATTAAATAAACAGTCTTTCCGAGACATACAGTACATAAATGTTACTTTCCTGCGAGCAAACTCAATTACCTGACATGACATTTTCAGATAATTTATAGTGCACGAACACCACAAAGTGGCCGCAACTTAAAAATATCGTTTTCATCAGTATAGAAATAATTTATTATTTCATGATTTGGTGGTTCTAAAAGATCAAAATCATGATTAAAAGCCTAAAAATAAAGCCTTGTTTTTATTTTCTTTACAGATAACTGCTAGCAGATCTAGTTTAATAATTATAAAAATAAACAAATCAAATACAGCTATCCCTGCTCCATCAATAGAATGTACCTTTTGTATCAGAACCCCAGTGTTCGAGGCCAAAACGTACAAAATCTTTCAAAATATTTAATCGCTCCCCAGAACTAATGTCCCAGTGCCTTTGTTCCTTGATTTCTGTAAATATCCAAGGCTGCAAAAATGCACGCGTTAGTCAACGCCCTTCAGACTTGAGATTTTGTCCAAGTCATAATGTTTCTGATAGACAACTCAGAATAGGCATTAACCATCAATACAAAGACAAACTAATTTGACTCAAACAAACTAACCTTAACTAGTGCTCCACGGGCAATCATGCACGTAGCAAGCTCAGAGCATTCAGCTTTGTGGTTGTTCCAGTCAACAAATGAAAAAATATCTCCATTCCCTACTACTTGCAAAGAATTAGGGGCCTTTCTGGCACATTGGTAGACATAGTCCCAATCAGCAAGCTTGCTGTATCGTTGTTGACGTGATCTGCCATGTATTGTTACAGCATTAGTTCCCCAAGAGCCCATGTCTGTAATGATAGAATCAACGCGATTTTTCCCTTCAAAATAAGCTGTCCGTACCTAGTGCAATAAAGAAACCATGAGGACAAGCTTCATGAGGAAACTTTAAAATATTAAAATATGGCGTCTTAAAGTATGAAATAACATCTTTTCTGCATACTGGCAAAGGTAACAAGGCTTAACCCAGCTGTCAACATTTCAGAACCACAGAATCAAAGAGGAAAATAACTACGGATGCCGACTGAATTTTGTCTCAGATCATGGGGGTGTTTGGAAACACTTATTCACTCTCCAAAAGCACGTTCAACAGTGTTTTTCCGCAAAACGAGATAATCTCCTTCACATATGTACCTCAGCTTGTGTAAAAGTACTTCTCTATCGTGTTCCCAAACGAACCCATGACAGTTATCTTCTTCATTTTTAAAATGCAAGAATAACAAGTACCTTGACAGTTATCGGTGCCTCCACTGTGCCTGAAGCTACCTCTACAATACTTTTCATCCGCATTGGTTTTGAAAGAAGAGCTGATCCAGCACCCTTATTCACAACAATATCAATTGGGCAACCCATATTGATATCAACAAAATCTATTGTACATTCTTGCTCTATCAGTTCTACAGTTCGTGCAATAGTGTCTGGATATGCCCCACATATTTGCACGCCAAATAAATCTTCAGATACATGACGTCTCAGCAATGCCCATTCTGATGCTTGACCCTATAGCAATCACAAAGTTAGAATGTAAATTGAAAGCGCTGCATAGGCAAAATAAGATGGAACAGAAGTATTTAAAGGGGGAAAAAATTCTACAGAGGCAACAGGTAAAAGATACAAGGACCAAAAGAAGAGGGTGAAAAAAGACAAAGTTCCACTGTGTTGATAAATCTGTTCACAGCTGAAAGTTCAAATCAAGAATACTGATTCAGAAATTTGCACATGGAGATGGTCGCAGTGATAAAAAAATCGTGATTTGTAAACTTGTGTGCATATTACTCAAATTTAGGACAAAGAAACAGGGCGTAAACAAAAGCACACAAAGGTATAAACTCCAGAAAGAAGATTTACATCATACTGAGGAATAAACAAAGCAACCATATCAACCATTGAAAAGCCTTATACGTACCTGCAAAAGATTTGTGCACATTGCCATTTCACCACACGTTATATCAGCTCCTAGTACTTTGCAAATCCTCCTGAATGGGAGATTCCCAACGGTGGTCAAGGGTGCAAGATACAACTTATCTCTAAAATCAATAAGCTTCTTTTCTTGTGGGCGTAACTTCATGCTTTGATCAGTTTCAGGGGGGATGACATCAGTCACAGCAGCAAGTTCAGCTTGTATGCAGCTTTTTTCTATGTTTTGGTCAGTAACACACACCCCTATTGAAAAACGTAAGAGGCTTGCAAGTATAAGAAAATACTAGGCCGTCATATTTATTGTTTAAAAAAAATCAGAAGATAATATAACCTTCATTTTCTGCTGCATCAAGGCCAGAATTTTCTTCACTTTTTCTTCTCTTTTGAGGGCAACATGAATCAGAATCTAAATTTCCATCAATAACATCCACTTTTGTGTCCTCAGCAGAGCTTTCTAAGATGGAACCCAAGTCATTTGTAACTTCACAAGAGCCATTATTATCAGCATTGTGGTAATTATTTGAATCAACATTGCCACCCTCCTTATCTTCTAAGTTGATCCGTTTTAACTTAGATGATTCCTACAACAATTGTTATTTATTTCAGATAAAAAGTATGGGTATGATAAATCTAGATGAAATTATTACTCAATGGAAAGCTTCCATGTACAAAAATGCCAGAGTTGAAGAAAGAAAACAATAAAAAAATCGTTAGTATTACAAGCTTATAAATTTGAAATGAAGCAACACAAAGTTGGCTTTTGTTTTACCTAGGAAAATAAACAGATGAAGAAAGACAAAAACGTACCCAGAGTCCAAGAGCTCTGAGACTAGCATCTGCCCTGGGGAAGCGCATCTTATTTTTCCATAAAAGCTTTTGAACGTCTTTGCTCAGCCCATTTATTTCGGAAGGTTTTGTCTGACCATTGAGATTGCTAGAAGGCATACCCTCTGCATGCGTGCTGGAAAATCTACATGCTAACCCATAGGGACAAGAACCTTCAGATTTAAGAAAAGGGCATTCTCCTTCTAAATCAGTTGGTTTCTGCAATTGAAAAAGTTTGTTACGAGACTTGACATAATGTTTAAGAAAACTAATCAATACATGTGCAAATCGCCCAAGGAGCAAAGCAATTTAATACCTGGGCCTTGAAGGCTTCTAAGTCATGGCTGAAGCGGCATTTGTCATTGTAAGGACATGAACTAATATCTCCTGTCTTTGCAACTACCGGACAAATGTTCTTAGCAGACTTCTGTTCCTGTGCAGGTTTTAAAGCCGCTTTAGTCCAGGGTTGCCTACATTAACATAAGAAAATTGCAATTTTTTTTCCCGCAGAGAGCGCATCTCTACCGGGCGACGGCCCGGGAGGTGGGGGGATGTTGGTTTCAAGTCCGCATGGAACACTATACCCGCTATAGATAAAGCCGTAAACCTTTTCAGGCAAGCAAATATACCTCTAGAAAGCCCAAATGATCAGAGTATAAGTTGTATTGCGCGATACTGAGTACCGGTTCCCACCAGGCACCAGCCATAACTATCTATCGTCTATCTTTTACAAAGGAATGGTTCTGATTTTCCTCTCAACATACAAACAGAATCAATCATTCTAATCTTCATTGCACCAATTCAACGTGCTCTCAAGGGCATAACCAATTCACCACTAGCTCACGCAACTCTCGGTTAAAGCAGAGCTGGGAAGTTACTAAAATTATGTTCTTTAAAGGCAAGACAGATGCCAAAATCGATTTTTTTTTTATGATGCAACAGTCAAACTTTATTCAAGAGGCGTGAGCTGAAGAGAGTCGAACACAAAGAATGAAGTACCTGACGACGTTCACGCTTGAGTTGGCGCTTCGACTTTTTCTCCTTCACCAATCCGCCGGATTGAACAGAAGCATTATCCTTGTCTTCAGAAACATCTTCAGTCTGTGTTGTGGAGGAAGTTCTGACAGGAGGACGACGAAGGAACTCCACTTTCAGAGGAGCTATGGCTCTGGCAACGAGTTGCTCCGGCGTTTGCTGAGTTAACCCATTCGAGTTGGACGATGATTGCTCCTCTCCGGACACCTCGGAACCTGCTATGGTGTTCATCACAGTCACAGACACGAGGTGACTCAGAATTATATTGGATTATGGGTCTGAAAGCTTTGTGTTTCAAGAACCGAAATTAGATATGGAAATGCAATGCTTCCATTCGATTTCTCAAGCAGTAACCCAGCACGTAGTAGGGTTTTATGCTTATACTCTGCGTGGCGGGCGACTCCAAGTGGTTAATCAACGACAACGTGTGGATATGTCGTTTTGGATGTACGGAACATAAAAAATAAGACTGTCAGAAGTGGGATTTGAACCCACGCCCTCTCACGAGGACCAGAACTTGAGTCTGGCGCCTTAGACCACTCGGCCATCCTGACGCCAAGCTGCCATTGGGCAATCTATAACGATATTTAAGTTATTAATATGGCTAGTTGAACTTTTCAAAAGCTTAAATGTTAATGGAATTTTTTAGTTTTTGGTATGGGATTAACTCGTTGTCTTGTAACAATCTTTTTTGTAAGATGGCTTGTAATAAATATTTTTTAATTTTTTTAAGTTGTATTATTATTGGATTTGGGGTGTCTAATTGCCCTTTTATAGTTCGGTTTAAAATGTAATGAAATATTTTCAACTTCTTTGTTGATGTTTTAATTATTAAATTCTATAGTAAATGAACAAAATTTTAATATATTATGATAAAGAATGATGCAATTTTCAATTTGTATGCTATTGCTTATGGTTTAAAACACTAGAAATAAAAAACAAAACGAGAACATGTTATCAAGACCAAATAACATACCCCACATGCTGTTGCTAATGCGTATCAATGTTTGATCTTTAGTAACATCCATCATCTCAATCTTACCTATCATATACATCCAACACTCTAATATTTGTTATACAATTTAATTCCTAAACTTTTAAATTTGATGCAATATCATTCAAAAGTTAAATTCCCTCTCACTTCATTAATCAACAGCGCTGCCCTTGATCCTTTGCGCCAATGTCCCCCTGCAACAAGCACATGCATCCCCCTCTTGTCGTCACCCTCAACTGCATTGCGCCTTGGAGCAGGATTCCCTTGCAGGTGTTACCATTGTCAAGCATGTCCCCTTCATCAGACTGGCCGACGGCAAGATCGAGTCACCTCCCGCCGTGCTTCTTCTTTCCCCCACCTACTCCCCTTTGGAGCTCAGCACCGGCTCCATTCCTAGCTACCAGTTCATCCTCTGCCTTGCCTCTACTGATCATACTGTCGACTCCGCCCTTATGGCCAATGGCAATAGGCATTACATCCTCAAATGTCTTTTTTACCGCAGCATCCGCTATATTAAAATGACAAAAGCAAAATAAAACAACGCACTGTGTTAACCAAAGAATGAATCGCGAAGGAAATCTTTAGTGATGAGAGAAAAGGAGATTACCAAATGTAGAAATTAGCTAAATGAAATAATGCAATTATGGACCAGTGTGTGTAAGGCCCAATAGGCCTAGTAGTAGCCTGTCATGTACATTTCAGGGAGTCTTTATGTTATATTAGGACATCCCAGTACATTTGTATGAATATGTACAATAACCTTTTCTTATGAATCAATAGAGATTTGTCCAGGATTATTCAGACCACCAATGCTCTAATGTACATATGTATTTTTGGTAGTTTTGGGTTTTCTACCACTCAACATGGTATCAAAGCCATAGGCTGGACGATCCACCATCATATTTTGAAGATATATAATTATTTTTCAAGAAAAGGCCCAAGAAAACAAGGCATGCATCAAGAAACAAACTCTATTAGGAATTTCACCAAGAAAAAAAAGTAAGAATACGTGGCCTCCATTCAAGTATTCAAAGAAAATGCTAACCTAAGGTCTTCATCGTCAACAACAACGATCAGAGCACTCGTGGCTGTCTTCTCATCGATAGACGACGATCTCCATTATCCACCTCGCGGACATCGACGGTGATCAAGAACCTTGTGAACCTTAGTAGTGATTGGACCCAAAGAACTCGTGGACATCGTCGGCGATCAGAAGACTTCCAAGGAGAAAGAGCCAATCTGGAGTCCAAGAACCGGAGCAAGAAGGCCAAGACCCGGTTGGAAATTAATGACAACACTGGAAGGATATGGGTTTCAAGAGTGGTGAGTAGATCAGTGAGACGCTTGTTCCAATGTGAGCAGCAGCGAGACAAAGACCTTGTGCATTTGCTGTGACCAAGAAACAGGAGCCACACAATTGATAGCTTTAACCCGCAGTTTCTCTAGTGAAAGCAGTGATCAACAGACTGAGGAGAGATATGTCAGTAAGAACAACTCGAAAGAAGCCATCAAAGTTTACAGAGCATTCTCCGGTCGTTGTTTAAAAAAAACAAAGGATGAAATTGGAATGTAGTGTTAGTGTCACAATTGAGAAATCTTTGATCGAACAAGGCTTGATGTTAGTGAATTAGATAATGCCCCCGGGGTAGACAACTCATATCCATAATTTCTTGATGTTGTCGATTTCTCGTCTGATCTTATTTGAGGTCTTGAGGATCTTGAATAGCATTTAAATATTTCGAATTGAAAAGGCAAAACTCAGAAGAAAGCTCTACTCAGCGGATTGCTGGTATTGCTGAGGTTTAGCTTCCAATTGACAGCAGGTCTTATTGCTTAATTTTTATATTTGCAGATATAAGCTAAGAAACATTGAAGAAACAGAGGTAGGAGGAGAAGATGATCCACCTTTAAATGCGCTTATTGTCCAAGAAAAGCACATCAACAGAGGCTGTAGAGGCATGGGAGGAGAGAATCAACATTTAAATGCACCCAAAGGCACAAGAACTCAAGAAAGGTACAGCAACAAAAGTTGTGGCACTTGATCGAATAAAGGGAAAAGTACATAAGAAGCATTTACAATTCAAGCAATAGCAGCAGGTGGAAGTGAAGGTGAAAACCAAAATGCTTTAGATAATGTGTTCATACCAAAATCTTACCCAAAAGTAGGTGGAAAAAATACACAAATGAAATTGTGAAGCAAGTTATGAGTTTTGTTAATCTGTATAACTCCAAACTTAATGGGGTGTATGAATTAACTGAATGGAATAATGCAATTATGGGCCCGTGTGTAAGGTCCAATAGGTCTATTAGTACGTCATGTACATTTCAAGGAGTCCTCATGTTATATTGAGACGTCCCATGGTATTTATCTGAGTCTGTACAATAACCTTTCCCTATGAATCAATAGAGATTTATCCAGGATTATTCAGACCATCAATACTCTACATGTACATATGTATTTTTGGGTTCTCTGCCACTTGACACCGGAACCATAATGGTTAGGAAGAACAGAAGATGAGCGATGAACAAATGAAGAAATGTTGATTTCGAAGTGAACGACCGTCAAAGCAAATCAGGGAGACAAGGATGACGAGAACGTGGCTAGCGATTTAAGCTGAGAAGAGAAAATTATCCGCCACATCGTTGGTTAGTCACGCTGATCTGACGATTGAATTCAGCACCGAAATGATTAAAAAACTGAAATGAACGGCTCTATTTTTTTTCTCCATGGAAAAATAGAGGGGCGAGTCACGACGATGAGCTTGGCATTGGAGCGCAAGTCTCTATTTGCTTGCCACGTGGCGAAACCACAGCATGTGCTTTGCAGGTTAACATTGTATCCGTTTGGGAACGAGGTAGAAAAGTACTTTTACACAATACGAGGTAAATATGTGGAGGAGATTATCTCATTTCACGAAAAAACATTGTTGAACGTGCTTTTGAAGAGTAAATAAGCTTTTCTAAACAAGTACATTGACAGAGTTAGACTTTGAATGGGTTGAATCAAATTTAAATGATTATGGATAAAAAAAATTAGAATGTTAAATATACATGAGTGCTATTTTACCCATTTTAAAATATTAAAAAAATTAAATAAATTAACCTATTTAATTAGATTATATATTAATTTATAAATCTAGCAAATTAATTTTAAAAATAGTAATATAAATATTTTAAAATTAATTTATTTAAATTCTTATTATTCTAAAAAAGCCACTTGTATTAAACAGAAGGATTATTGATGTGTATAACATTACTAAATACTAGTATAAATCAAATAAGCTAGATAGCCATTAGCTAGGAGTTACCGGACTCATCGGGTCAAAATCAGTCCGGAAAGTCATATCCGAATCCAACAGCTAAGGACATAAATTTAAACTAGCGATTATTACATCCACGTCTCCTGCTTCTGCGGCACCATCGTGGTACAGAGAGAGATTGGTACCGGAAGATCTCTCCGTGGCAGAAATTGAAACTATCAGATCTATTCGATCGCCTTGTAGATCCATTGTCAAATCATGGCTCCGTTCAGCGGCGATGAGACAGCACCGTTTTTCGGCTTCCTCGGAGCCGCAGCTGCCCTCGTTTTCTCATGTAAGTTAACCCCCATCCCGTACTTCATTTTCATACCTATCCATTGATTACATCTGAGTTCGATCTGAATTTCTGCTTGTTTGATTCTATAACAAGTGGAATCTTTCTTCTTATTTAGCTTTTAGTTCTTAGTTTGGTTGAGATTTAGTTGATGTGCGAAAAGAAGGGAGCGCTATCCTTTTGAATGTTTTGGGAAAAAGTAACCATGATCTAGGGCTTTGTGGTATTTCGTTTTGATGTTGATGGTTATCAATTCGGTTGTGCTTTGATCAGATTTGGTAGTTGGGAAATTTTTACATCATATATTTTATTTAACATGCACCGTCTGAGAGTCGTCTTTTAAGTAGACGAAAGATATTTCGGTTATCACCAGAATCAGAACTTGTGCTTTTAGTTCGACAGCCCATTATGATCGTTTTGGTTCAGATCTTTTTATAGTGATGCTGTGATCAGCACCTAACGGGAACCCTATTATGATTCGTGTTTGCTAGGATCTCCTGTTGTTTCGAAGTCGAACTTAAGAAACAGCGGACGGAATGTCTATAAAATTGTTTGACTTGATTTTAAAATTGATTTTTTGTTGGTGAAAAGAAGGGGTCAGAGGCCTTTTTCTTAAAAATGACTTGAATTGATGAACTTTAACAATTCGTGAGCTTATGCTTACTTTTATAACTTATTGTTGTATGCCTTATTTACTTATGGAAGGTATGGGAGCTGCCTATGGCACAGCGAAGAGTGGTGTAGGTGTGGCCTCGATGGGTGTCATGAGACCTGAGCTGGTTATGAAGTCCATTGTTCCGGTTGTTATGGCTGGAGTTTTGGGTATTTATGGCCTTATTATTGCTGTTATAATCAGTACCGGGATTAATCCTAAGGCAAAATCTTATTACCTGTTCGATGGTTATGCACATCTGTCCTCTGGTCTTGCCTGTGGGCTGGCTGGTCTCTCTGCTGGCATGGCGATTGGTATTGTTGGTGATGCTGGTGTTAGGTACAATCCTCTTACTTCTGTGTATTTTGGTTGATTACTTTTCATGCTTATAATCTGGCATCTCGAGAATGTGGTTTCTTTTCATTTTCATTGGTTCTAAGGTTTTAAGAATTTCAATACTTCATTGTGGACTTGTGTATGAAAAACAAAGTACATACAATTTTATATTATATGCTTTGAATTGATCAAATTAGCATAATCTTCCATGTTTACTTGCTTGCATCTATAACTTCTTCTTGGCAAAGCAAGTGTCCATACTCCATACAGGCCTTACCCTTTAAACCTTATAATCTTGTATGATCCCTGTTGGGAAACCTTTCTCCGTGATGGATAACTGAACCCTAATACATTGATATGCCTTTTCCGAATGACGCCAATGTAAATTTCACCCTCTTGAGTTGTTCATTATCTTTTGCAGAGCAAATGCACAACAGCCTAAGTTGTTCGTTGGAATGATTCTCATCCTCATCTTTGCTGAAGCTCTTGCTCTCTATGGTCTCATTGTTGGTATTATCTTGTCTTCTCGCGCTGGTCAGTCCAGAGCGGATTAGAAAAGTAGTTATACTGCCAAAATATTCTTTCGCCGCCTGTTTATCCCAACTTTCCCATTTGCGGTTCGATGTTGTGAATTTTGGTTATCATGAGATTAGTGATATGGTGGCATCAATCCAGGCTTTAGAGTTCGCACGTGTCAACGGGTATTGTTCCATCGGCCCTTCGGCGGTGTTCCGTCTGTATAAGTAGGCGTTCCTCGTCCCAATAAAGCCTCTGAAACTCGGTATTTTTCGTTTATATAAATTTGTTGTTGTATGTGCTTAGCACTAGATTTTTCGTAGCTGCGTGAATTAATTATGTATGGTTGATTTTATCATCAATGAGAACTCGATGCATTTCTCGTCTTTCCGTCATGAGCAGAATCATTATTGGGTGTCAGATTTGAAGAAATTTTAACGGTGGTACAGTGCTCTTCTAAGGTGCACCGTACACGTGCATCCGAATTCCGAAGTTTTATTTTTATTCTTGGGTGGGAGATGGGGGGAGGGGGCTGTTTCAGAATGGGATTTGGGCTGGAGTTGTATTAACTAGTTATTTTTATTGTGGGATGGGTTGATGACTTCATTCTATGTCTTGGGCTTTCTCTCAAAATTTGAAAGTTCTTATTTGTGCTTTTTTATTATTTTTCAGTGGATTCGGATCCTTGATCGACACCTACACCCTTGCCCCGCTTCTACTACCTGGGTTATGGCGATTAAGAATAATTTTACTGCCTTATCAAAATTATTTTAGTTTCAATAATTTAATTTGACGTAGTCGTTTCAATTGCAGAATTTTTTTAGCCAGAAAATGCATAGTATTTTCCATAATTTTTGTTAAGAAAGTCAGGCTTTACCGCAATGGTGTTGGGACATTTCAACGAAATTCGCAATCGGGTGGATGGTCCCTTCTTTTTTGCGACAGCAATTTGATGGGCTTAGCTATGACCTTAAAAATTAATGGGCTTAAACACCCATATCAGATAAATTCACATGGCAATTTGCCACGCTTGTGAGAGCTGTATGACCTATTGTTTCATTGGTGAGGATTCAAGGCCCTTGTATATGTGCTATGTGGAAGAAATTTTGAGGGGTGTAGGAGTTAAACTTCACAATGGTGAAAGTACACCTTTTTGGTTCAATAATTGGCAGAAGTGGACGCGCCATTAATTCACCTTATCCCAGAACTTGAAGCATTGGTTGAATGTGAAATTAAGGTGTCGGATTATGTTACTCCTTGGGGAGAATGAGATAGAACTAAACTGTGTGATGGTTTCATCTCCACATTGTTGATCAAATTATGAGTGAGCACATTCTGTGAGAAGAGATGAGAGTATAAATATTTCTGGAAGCATTCATGTAATCGTTGTTTTCTTTTGGCTCTGTCTATTATTTTATTTCCGCAGGTACTCATCAACAATGAGATGCTATTTGGAAAGAGTTATGGAAATGGCAAAGTCAAGAGAAAATTGAAGTGTTATGTGGATCTTTGCATATGCAAAGACACATACAACACAGCTCCGTTTCAAGCCGGGTGACAGTAGATTTTATATCTCTATAACTATCGCCTTCCGCCATATCAAAGTTCAATGACTCTCTGATCTGATTATGAGTATCTTTGTATTGTAAATTCCATCTCATCACTTGATATCAGTGCATGCCCTTTTAAATAATAGAAACATGGCAAAACTGTGAACCCTGCATGATAATGTCAGTATTTGATGGCCTCCCAAACCGTGACAGATGTTTGGAAGCAGCTTAAACACTAGCCCTGCATATCTTTAATGTTTTGAAGGCAGCTCTTCAATGCATAAAACGAGCGTCTGAACTCATACAGTGATCCAAAAGATGAATTCATTAAACAGAATCTAAAATATTGAAATCATCCTAAATATTGGATCTCGTGTGGCATAACGTTGCGTTTTAAGGGAAAGATTAAGCGCTGAATAGAAAATTATGATCGAGCGTCTCAAGTTAGATTTTGTCTTTCCAAGTTGTTAATGATAACATCAATGTTTAAAGTATGTTTTCAATTTAAGAACTAGATTATAGTTTCTAACCATTTAAGTTAGTAAATGTCGGGTTAGCAATACCCTCTTTGTTCCTTTTCAAAAGCAACACTTTCTTGTACAAGTTGGTTTTTTCTTATACGTAACATGTTGGATTTATCTAAAAAAATTAAAATTTTTTATTTGTACTCTTAATTATTTACATATTTCTTTTATCTATTTTTTATTTTGTTTTCTTTATGCCTTTTTATCCTTACTCCCCTTCATATCCTCTCTCTTTCTCGTTCACCCTCTTTGTAAATAAGGGTATATAGTTAAAATAATAACATACTCGTGCATAATATATAAGTGATTTTAACAAATAATTCTTTTTAGGTTATTTGATCACTGTCACTTTAAAAAGAGGGGAAAAAAAGTAAATGGAAGTGGTGGTTGATGGTGATAAGAATGGAGGGGAAACATATTAGGTGTGACTAAATATAATAATAAAAGAGAATTAGGCCATCCCATTGTTTTTATGATCAATCACCAGTAATAATCAATAAATATAATAATAAAGTAGAACGAAGGAGGACATAAATTAAGAAAGTGAGCAACCTCGCTCATCCTGATAATCTTGCTGATACTGTTGCTGATGTTGCAGTCCCCATTGCTTATAGTTGTTAGGCCTCACCTCATCACAACAATCCTCTTCTTCCCTCTAACCCTATCTTCTAATTTGGATTCTCTCCATTAATTATTCCTTCTTTTAAAATAATATTGATTCACAACCAAGAAAAAAGAAGAAGAGCAAGCGAGAGATAACCTCCAATTAAGGGTTGGTTATCTTTATATCTTTATTTAAAAGGGCGTGGTGGAATTATAAGTATAATTGAATTCATTACCTTTCAATTACAATTACAGTAGTAAAGCTTTCATGGCACACGTACGAGATTATCACTCGCATGCATGCACGTGAAATATATATATATATATATATATATATAATTGATGGGGTTGTTGTTGTTTTATTATTATTATTATTATTATTATTATTATTATTATTGTGTGGAAAGGCAGGTGACTTGTTCCAATTAGAAGTTTGAATTATGTGGCGAATCAAAACCGTGCAATCATGACCATCGGACTGTCCTTAGTACACCTCCAACTAGTGACGGACTTAGGATCTTGATTCAGGGATGCAAACTATTTTTTAATAATATAATTAAGACTTAATTTTTAATATCTTTTGAAAAGAATTTGAGCAAAAATTCAGTGGGTTCAAAATTAGCAAATGAGTTGGTGCAAAATAAATCATATAGTACTAATATATACCTAATTTTCTGGAAGGCAGAAGGTGCAGCTGCACCCGATGGGGATCAAGTAGGTCTGCCTATACCTCCACCAAACAATCCAAATACACGCTACCACACCCCACCTAATCCCTCATCCTATATCAATTTATAAGTTAAATAAATTATTTTTTAAAATAATAAATATATTAGTTTATTTAACCTTTTCAATTAAAAAACAATCGGAACTTTTATTGAGATATGAGGTATTATTATCAATATTTTTCACTTCACTTTGAAAAAAAGAAAGGAAGAAGTCATGAGGCACTTGATCAATTCCAAGTATTGTTAAGTGGATTTTGAGCATCCAATGAGTCTCTTGCTTCATGAAAGCCCCTCCAAGCAACTAACTAAACATACCATTAAGTCATTAATGCATTCTTAAAAGCTCACGTTATGGTCACTTTTTCTTTTGGGGTTATCTTTGTTTACTCTTTTGTTCTGCCGCTGAGTTTAATTATTTCTTGTCCTTTCCACATTATTATGTGAAGGCAATTAATTAATTTCAAGACACTTTCTTGCTGACATACTTGCAATTAGGTACACGATTGATATGACCACTTCCCAAAACATTATCTTCTTTCTTATATAATTCACATCACAGCTCTTTTTCCACACTCTTACGGCAGAGACTTTAATTTGGATTCCGTATTACGTACCCTCTATTTCTCATTATATTACTGCAAAAAATAAATGCACGATATGATACATGCAAATATACACTCTTCTTGTTCGAATCAATGAATCATTGCTCGAATACCAATCAATGAAGGATGAAATTGAAACAACAACAATAATAAAACATATACTTCACCATCCCCCACCAACAAAAAAAAAATCATGGACTATATAAGCAGTGGCGGAGCCAGGACCCTGGGTCAGTGGGGGCAAATTTTTTATTTTCAAGCAAATGACAACAAGTTTGCTAGTATAAATAATTTGAGTGGGTTCAAATCTCAAATTTCAGTGGGTGCAAAGTAAAAATCTAATAAGTATTTACAAATAAGTTAAAAGTTTCAGTGGGGGCATTTGCCCATACTGAAAGCTACCTGGCTCCGCCAGTGTATATAAGCGAAGCATGTGAAATTTAGAGGGCTTGACTTTATTTTTCTAAGGATTTATATTGTTGTTAATGATCGATTTGTAAATTCCATAGATGCTTGAAAGTCTATCTTGGTCCTTATAACCTCCCATGACCTAACTAATATAAACCTTTTTTTGGTATAAAGAATGATTTTGAATCAAGAGTACTATTAAAGTGGGACAACTGGCAGTTAATTAATTGATGAGAAATATTTGATGGCCAAAAACGTAGATGGTGCGGTTATATCATATTCGTTTGTGTGTTATGGCCAAACATGCATAACCAAACAGATTACAAAACAAGAATAATAGTGCGTACATGTGTACGAGGCTTTCCACTACTGTAAAAGTACTTTTATATCCTATTTTTAATTCAATTAACGCCATTTTTTAAGGGTGTGTATGTGATGGAAGTAGAAAGTTAGGGCCTACGACACCCTATATTATGAAAGGTGCCATGAGTATAACATACGACGCCCTATATTTGAAGATAGGGCGCCGTAGACTATGAATATTTTTTTAAAAAAACTGAGCAAATCTACATTTATTGTAGAGAAACACAATTCAAATTTCAAATCGTAAGTTTTGGTTTCTTAAGTTTAATTTTAGGTTTTAATTAATTAGTTGATGGCTGAACCATATAGAGACAAACGCAATAACAAAAGTGTAAGGATTTCTCACTTAAAACTTCAAGATTTTCTACATAAATGGTAAGAAGACATTGATGTCATCGTCCACTGTCCGTAAACTCGAAGAGTAAACAGAGTATGAACGAATAATACAAATATTAAAATTAAAAATGAAAAATATAGATATAATTCAAGAATGCAAAGCAGAGCATCATGTACGGATAGTAAAGCGCGAGCAAATGATGAGATGGAAAAAGGAGTTAATCTTTAAATTTACCAGGAAAACAAAGAGAGAAGTAGAGAGTTGGAGCGAACGAGGAGGCAGTGACGGAGAGAGTTGAGGACGCGTGGGTGTGGTTGAATGAAGTCTCCTGGAAGTGAGGTGAACAGCCGAATTGTTGAAGCAACGATGAGCAAGCGATGGCGCGATGGAATGGGGAAGTTGTTCGCTGGTGTGTAGAGCTGGGACCCGCAGGCTGCACAGCATCGGGCTGTGCAGCTTGACCTAATTTGGCAGCCTGGGCTCGACATGGCAGGCTGGCATTTTTTTCCTTTTTATTTTTTTGAATTTTTTAAAAAATAATACAACAAATTTACATAAAATTTATCAAACCCATTTGATTTGATTTTTCGAGAAAAATATAATACATCTTTAAAAAATATAATCACCAATGTTTTAAAATACAAAAGTAAAATACATAATCAACAATATCCAAAGTATGTATTTAAGATGAAATAATAAGGTTTAAAACAATATTTGAAACTATTGAAACATCATATTTTTCATATTAAAAATGTAAAAGGTTATTTTTTAAAAAATAAATAAATAAGTAAAAAAGGAGATGGCCCGCCAACCTGCCGGCCCTTTTTTGACAGGCAACATAAACCCGCCTTAGCCCGCGTGTTGAAAGGTTCAACCCACTGGCTGAGCCCGTTTTACCAGTCCTACTGGTATGGTGGTTTTGCGATGGATGAGGAAGCTTTGTCAGTCTCTGGAGGAGTGGTGGCGTGGGGAGAGAATTGAGCTCTTAGATGAGTGGATGAATCGAACAATGAGTAGAGGTCTCCCGCCACTGGTGCCTCCAATGAATAATGAGAGTGTGGGGGTATGAAAAATGGCGTGGGAGAGGGAGAGAATAGCGATTAGATTAATTAAGTGAAAGTGAGAAAATAGGGGGTAAAATTGGGCATCCCTTTAAACACTCTATATTAGATACAAGGCGCCTAAATTTGAACTGGCGCCCTTTAGGTGCCCTACCTAAGAGATAGGGCCTAAAGCTGTCGTGTCCATTCCTGTAATTTCAATAATGCCACCTCCTTCATTTTTTACTCCCCTTTTTAAAAAAAGATCCGAATTTCAGTAGTAAAAACTGTACTTTTTGCAGTAGTGTTCAATCAGTACTCAATCTCCATTCGATGATAATGATTATGATGGTGATGGTGATGGTAGGTAAATCTTTGTTAGGTGAATCAAGCAACGTTACGTGCGTACCTTGGCAAAGTTGGCCAAGAAAAATAAGCTACCGTCGCATGCAAATGTTTAAACAGAGCTTCAACATTTCACCATAAACATAAAAAAACATTAATTCAAGATTGTTAAACACGGTGTCGCATATTCAACATTTTGCCAACAATTATCATTGGTTTAGTTGATAGGTATTTAACCAGTACTTTATAAATAGCGGTTTAAAATCCCAATGCTGATGTAGAGACATTATCATTCATTTAAAGACATTGTTGGTGTGTGATCTATATGTATCTCTATTAACTCCGTTAAGCAAGAAGGCCTATTTTTATCTTGATTAGTCCTCAACACCCAACTTACCAGTACTTTTATTATTGATTTTCCATTGCCGCATGTTGAATGTGCTCTTGAATAGTCAAACTAGAGCAAGTATACAAGTTAACGTGCAAGAGATATAAGAGCATTTTTTTTAAAAAATACATTAGTGACTTTTCATTAATTTTGTTAGTGTCTTTGTATTGATATTTGTCGAGTAATGGCTCGTTTGGTATGCTGTAATTGATTTTGACAGAAATGGAGATTAAGAAAAAGATGAAAATAGAAATCTAAATGGAGAAGAAAATGATGATAGAAATTGATATAAATATAGGAAAAAAATGAATGGCCTAAAAATCAATTCTATGGGTTAAATAATGTAAATCATTTATACCCATTTTGAATTCCATTTCCACCTTCAAATTCCACTATACCAAACATAGGAAATGAATTTCATTTATAATACCACCATACCAAACCTGCTATAAGGTGTTATGAATTGAATGAGAATAAAGTATAAAATTTGTACGGTCTCATAGGTTACCCGTAAATGACACCTTCAAATCTTAAACTGAGAAAATAAAAAATGTGAAAAAAGTTGAATAAGCGGAAAGAAAAAATGGGGACAATCACAAGCAAGCCGAAGTGATCACAAAAATGGACTATAAGGTAATTTACAAATCTTTGTTTTTTTAGAGTTAAGTAATACGTAGGAGTCCACATAACTGAACAAGTGTACTCATTGAAAAGGGACTAAACAAGTGCGTTGGTAGGAAACGGCACGTGGCTATCCCGTCGAGAGACACGTGAATGGTTTTATAATATTCCACGAAACCTCCATTGGCTCGGCGCGTTCGCTCCACCTACCAGTCTACTTTCCATCGGGCCCCACATAGGGCATTTAATCCACGTGGCGCTACCTCATATGACCCCCTTATCTTTACTTCCCTGTCTTTATTACCTCCTGATAATTAACTAATTAATTAATTAACCAACTCTTCAGAATTTGACACATCTTCCACATATTTTTGGTCGAATGGATAAATGTTTTTGCCTACGTCGGAAACCTGATTTCATATCTTTATTTGATATTTTGATACTACCTAATCAATAAAATAAATCTATCAAACGCATCAATTTTGAATCTAAGATAAAAATGTGTGCATAGTCTGTTGACGTGTGTAATTAGGAATCCATCTGGATAAAGAAATTTATGAATTCTAAGATAAATTTACAGATTTTAAATTACTTTTTTTACAAATTTTAATATGTTTTTATAAATTTTAAAATGATTTTTTTAGACTTACGTGCACCAAACACACGGAAAGATGATCTACAGACAAATGGCTATATCACCTTTCTACATTTTCTACAATCACATGCCTCGACTGGTTGAACATATTTTTAGTTGGCAGATGGCACAATGTACTGAGAAATACAGTGAAACTGTTTGTATTAGTGGTGGAAGTTCCTTTTACAACATAATTTATAATTTACAGAATAAATATACAAGAAGTTTTAGTGTCATCTAATGTAAATGTGATTATGTAACGTTATAACAAACAGATTAAACATATATTTAGATTCACGGTAAAAACTATTTCTCAAATGCAATCAATCAACGATGTACAATATACATATGTGATGACAGTTTATAATTGTTTAATATGTCTATATCTGCACATATGCTTCAAACACGGCTAAAATGAGCCCATTATCCTTATTGCAGTCAATTAAGGATCTCCTCTGTACAATCGTGAGTGTGCAGACTTGATTCAGGTTTCCATAAATCAAATGTCTGAACATTTATAGGCCCTCGTGAATTGATGATCAGATACAGTGTAAGATCTTAAAGCAGAGGGAGTAATTTTTTTTTAAATAAATGACAATAAACTTACTAGTATAAATAATTTGAATGGGTTCAAATATTAAAAATCAGTGGGTGCATAATAAAAATCTAATAGATATTTACGTACAGACTAAAAATTGAGTGGGGTCATTAACCCACCCTCACTCAAATGTGGCTTCTCCACTAGATATTGATACCCTTTATGGAAAAATCATCTTTTTTTTTTTGAACGATGGAATGTTATTTGAAATTTGTTTTTATTTTTCACGATATCATAATTTTATTGTACAGTTGATTAACCATATACTGAATGAATGTTCCACGATTATTATTTTATCAAGCCACAGTCGCTGTTTTTATTTGAGCCACCAGGTGAATGGGGTTTTGGGTTACTGGTTGCCACTGCTGCCTCGGAGCATCGATGATGAATGTGCGTTAATTTGAACAGTGGCCCCAATAAAGAATAAAACAAAATCTTTAACATGTTATCGTACGACACATCCCAATTATTGATCGACTAATTGAATTTTAACCTGGCTTGGTTAATTATTTTATTCAACACCCTTATCTCTATAAATATTCCACAAGGTTGATTCATTACATAACTTACCTTTTTGTTTGCTACATTATAAAAAAAATACCAAAATAAAATTCATATTTTATCAATACCAAAAACGTGAAATACAATTTTTAACTCCATTAGAATTAAAAATGATCAGAGTAAAAGTCTAAATCTTGATTTTTGAAAGGTACATATGCCCATATGTTAATCCATAAAGATGTAACCTGTATTACATAATTTTTATATCAAAATTCATAAATTCTTATTGAATTCAGTAAATTTTTTTTTTGAAATCCGTAATCGTCTTTCTCCCAACGGATTCCTAAATACACACATTATTATTCAATAAACACAACACGCTGCATTCATTCTCCACAACACTCCCAAAAATATTTATACACACACACACATCCTCCGCCATATACATAATATTAAAGGCAGGGGCGGTATTAATTACTTTATGTACCACTCACATTACACAACAAAGAATTTTTCCGAAAGACAAATTATTATATTGTAAAGTGAAGGGAGCAAATGGTGGGGCAGACCAGACCCTACCCATTCGTCCTTTCGGGCTGACTGAGCCTGCGCCATGCAGGCCAAGACATGGGCTTTCGCAAGGCCGCTTCCATTTTTTTAATATATAATTAAGAAAAATGTCAATACGTTAGTCCTTGCAATAAACGTGCCACCGTAGTCTTAAATTACAGCATTCGTGGATTACGGGGTTTAAGCAGTCATTTGGTCAAGGTGACTCCCATTCGGCTGAGAAATTTGCTATCTACAAAGGTCTTATGGCAGCCTCTAATTATGGTTTCAACCAAATTATCATTGAATCTGAGTCCAAACTTCTGGTTGACCTGCTTAATTCAAAATGTGATATCTCTACCATTGGGTTATTATTCGCGGAAATCAAAGATCTCTTATCTAAGGAATGGAATGTTATCATCACACATATTCCTAGGGAGCTGAACCTCTTGACAGATGCCTTAGCAAAGGAGGCTATCTCCTCCTCTGCTGTCTACTTATCGTGCCCGTGCCACCTTCAGGAGATGTGGTCGAAGGATTGTTTGGGATATTTCCCCCTGCTCTGAAGTTTCTTTTTCCTCTGAGCCTTTGTGCTCTCTGTTTGTATAAAAAAAAAATTACAGCATTATAATAATTTCTCATTTGATTGGTGCGGTTTCTTTAATCATAGATATTAGTCCTTGTCATTATATCATTAGCTCAACCTAACGATACATGCGTATGTTTGTATGTCTGTGTGTGTATATATGTATGTATGTATAAAAGTAAGTTTTATGCAAATCATTTTAGGCTTAGTTGGTTAGCCCGTCTGGGCAACCAAAATTTATTACTGTGCTTACTAAGATAAAATTCCTCTCACATATTTCTCTCGGAATCTGTGTTTGTTCTCCTAACAGATTATTCAAACAAACCCTTTGTATATTTTGATGCAGTGAGCCAGTGTTTACATGAACTTGGTATTGCACGTGATTTTGAAGATTAGGTCCAGGGACCCTTAAATTCAGCTCCGTGGGCTCACTCCGAGATGAGATAGGACACGACGAGACAGTCACAGACACTCTCTCTGGTCTCTGTAAGATTAGCACCGCTTGCATACGCAATATTCCAATCATAACGAGTGAGTCAGTGAGTGAATGGATGCAGGAAGGAAGGAACGGAGAGTGGGAGGGCATGAAGAGGATACAAGGAGGGATTGAAGTCCGGGGGAGGTGGGGCCCATTGATTGGTCAAAGGTTCTAGAAAGCGATTGTCGCCATCCCGCCCTGCCCACCGCCCCCAATAGCACTAACATCCCTCTCTTCCTATCATACCCTGCCACCACTCCTGGATTTACTTATGTGACATTGCTTCCTTCCTTCACTCTATTTCTCTTACAAACACTCTTTTTTTTTTAAAGAAAAAAAAACCTGCAGAAACTAAGCCCCGTATCACCTGGTTTAACTACCTAAATCCCCTGTGATGCAGTAACGTAAAAGATGATTAGATGTTGTGATGTGTGAAGGAAGAGGTTGTGGAAAAGAGTGATGGAAGCAGGTGGGGGAGGTGATTGGGAGTGGAAATAGAAGAGAAAGAAAGGAAGATCCAGGGGAGGTGACACTTCTCAGATGACACCTCCTTACATAGATACAGCCACCAACTCCCCCGACTCGATCCAACCTTTCTAGTTCTAACTTTATATTGGACCATTTTGTCAACACAGTGGAAAAGTGTTTTTAGATAAATGTATGAAAGAAATTATCTTATTTTACAGAAAAACAATATCGAACATACATTTAATTTTTCTAAACGAGATGCTGAACAAGTCCATTCTTGTTCGGATGGATTGGTCCACACCATCATCGTTAGTAAAGCACGTGGTATAACATTTGACTTCAATACTACTCTCCATTACCACTCCTGAATTTACAGTGCTGTAATTACATGCAACTAGCTAGCATTGAACACAAATTATCTGCAACTTCGATCACCATCGTTCCTTTTTTATAATTTTGAAACCTAACTGTCATTCTTCATTTCATTTGATGTGCCCGGAGGCAACTCTCTTTTGTTATAGACAAGATTTTATTACTACGGAACTAAAAATACTGCTCCTTACAAACCGAATAGAACCGGTAGAAGGAAAAAAAAAGAGGAACTAACTATGTTAGATACAGTGGAATTGGAAATGGAATTCATTTCATATGTTTGGTAGGGTGGAATTGGGGGGTGGAATTGAAAATGGGTAGAAATAAATTGTATAATGTAACTTATGGAATTATATTCAATTCCATATAATTAATTTTTTGACCCCTAATTTTTTTCTTATATTTATATCCATTTTCATTTTCATTTTCACACTCATTTCTATCTTCATTTATATTTTTATCTATATCTCTATTTTCATTTCCATAACAAGCGTACCAAAACGAGGGATAAATAGAAGCAGGACCTCTTTAAGGTTGGAATAGATAACAGAACTCACTTGCATTGCAAGAGTAGAATCAAATCACACAACTCGACGTGTCACCATCCGGTGGGTTAATCTCCCATCGGGATCCTAGGATGTAGCGTCGCCCGACTCACGAGGAAGCTTCCCAGCTGCTTCCTCCACAAAATATCGTTCAAAAGTACGCTAAATGAACCATTGTCTCGGGAACGCGAGTTACCGCTCGAGAAGAAAAGAAATGTCCTGCGCTCATTATTCACGAATCACGCGGCAACTCGACGCTGATTGGCGATTGGTCCTCGGCTCCTCGCCTCCTGGGCAAAAGCCACCATATGGAGATTTACTGCTAGATCCCACATAGTGAAGATATTTAGTAAATAGTCTCAAATTTTAAAATATTTAAAAAAATGATCCATTGAATGTAGTGCATGGTGTTATCGTTTGACAACCCCTGACAACACCATATGCTGTATTGATGGAACCATTTTTTAAATATTTTAAAATTTGGAACCATTTGATAAATAAACCCCTTATTTGGGACTCAACAGTAAATCTTCCAAGAAACAGCAGCATGACATGCATGGGACTGTTTTGATTGGCCTGTGGTTTTCCACAAGAAGTGGTAAAAATGTTTTAAGAAAATATATTCTGATTTGAATAGATTTCTCAAGAAAAGAAAATTGATCAAATGAGAGGGTTTGAATAGTTAATGTGCCCGTTTGGGAACGGGGCAGAGAAACACTTTTATTCAAGTCGAGGTAAATATATGGAGGAAATTATCTCGTTTTACGAAAAATACTATTGAACGTGCGTTTGACTTTTGCAAACGTTGTTTCAAACAAGTCCATTATCAATAACTTTCCCCAGTGGGTAAATTAATCTAAAAAAAGGCATAAGCTGATTATAATTGCATACAAATAAAATAAAATTTATATTTTAATTTGAAGTTATAAAAAGATAATATATGCATGTGTAAGATCAATATGTTTTATTTGTATAGTTAATTAATAGTTAAATGCATACATTTAACATACGTATGTTGTTTTTGTAGCATTAAAAAATATGATCTGTAAAATTGAATCTTAGAAAATAAAAAAAAATTGTTGTTTTTAGAACATGAATTAGAATTTCAACTAATAAGATCTTTATCTATTATAAAAAAAAACCAATAAGATCTTTACAGGCACAGTTGTTTTTTCCCCCCAAAAAAATGCGTTTAGCCTAATTTTTTTTATCATTTACTAGTAAAGGAGTCTACAAAATGGGAAAATAGGGCGAAGTCAAATAATGTAAGTAGCGGGAAATTGTTGGCAGGGCCATAACGATGACTTCAACAAACAACCATGGAGAAGTGGAAAAAAAGTGGCTTTTCTCAAACAATGGTTTTAGAGACTCAAACCATGATTTTGAATCTAAAAACACTTTTTAAAAAATATTTACTCGTTCAACTACCCTGAACCCAAACAATGGTTTTATGTGCAAAAAGTGTTTTTTAGTGTTTTCCAAACACACTTTTTGAAAATTCTGTTAGAAGAATGATTATAGATTTCGAAATAAATATGTGAGAGGAATGTTGTCTCGATTTGCATGAGAATAACTTGCCTCCCCAAACAAGCCTATAAGACTTGAATTGAAAATGGGCTTGGTGAGGCACATAATTGTCATTATGATAAAAAAAAACATAAGAATTTGAATATGCATATATACTCTTAAATTTGATATCTTAATAAATAATATTTTGTATTTATTTATTGGTAGACAACTCGTTTGCCTGTATTTATATTACCAATTGAATTAATGTAATAATCCTCGGTTATTTACGGTAATCTTGGTTAGTTTTGTTTAAATAACTTAATTAAAAACATATGCAGTGAAACAACTCTTAACGAAAACCCCGCGAGGTTTGAAATCATGAGAGATTATTTAGGACAACAATTATAAAATAAAGTGGGTTGTATGTAAGATCAAAGCAAATTTCTTATATAATTAATATATTTAATACTAAAGGTAAATAAATTTAAAAAATAAAGCAAATTCAACGTCTATACTAAACACCAAAATAAACAAGTTGACTGACTTTTGCATGGAATAGGAGATGCAATTTCACGTATGCAGCACAAAATGGGTTTATTTAGTGGAGCGGTTGTAAAAGTTAAACGCATATTTAACAATATTTTTTTATAAAATAAGATAAATTTTTTTACATATTTATATCAACTTAGATAGAAGTACTTTTCTATCACGTTAACAGCTACAATAAATAATAAGATTGTAGTCCTACTATTCGCAATTAATTTTGGTGTTTGTTACGTTTTAAAAAAATTGAATTGATACCCTTTTGAGTCCAAGATCCGGGCCCACGGCCCAATCCAGCCCTCCCCTCCATATATAAATTAGCTTCGCCGCTCATGCAAATTCGCCCATTCCACCTTCGTCTCCGTATTTCTAGCATCCAACTCCATAATTTCCGGAGCCTCTCTCTTTAATCTTTATTGAAATTCCCTTTTCATTACCTGTTGTTTCTCCTTAGTTTCCCTGTTTCGCCTTGCCATCTCTCCGCTTTCCTTTCCACGATTCTGATCTCACCGGAAACTGTCTCTCCCGTTTCGTCCCTTTTTCTTCTTCTTGCGCCGATTACGCCGCTCTTCTTGTTATTTTCTTTAGTTGAATCTATGAACCAGATCTGCATGGTGTGGGAAGATTTCCGTGTTTAACTGTCGACCTCATTTTCTTCTTGCCTGTTTCATTTTGTTATCCGTGAGGAAATTCTTCTTCTGAGGGGTCGGTGTGGGGATATCGGAGTTCTGTGAGGACAAGAGGGAGGGTTTCTCCATTTTCAATAGATCTTCTACTGTTTTCTTTTGAGGGGGTAGCCGGGGCCTCGGCCTCGGCGGGTTTTAAAGCCCCCATCTGAACCAGATTACAAAATTTTTTGAGAATCTTTCCCCTGATTTAATTTGATCGTCGCAGAAGAGATGCCGGCCTTAGCTTGTTGCGTGGATGCTGCACTTGGTCCTCCTGGCTACGCTTTAGCTGGGGATAGCTCTCTTCTGGCGCCGGTCACATTTTTTGGCGTACCTCGGGCGGCGAGCAACACTACAGCCAATGACAATACCGTCACCGTTTCTGTGGAGGATTCCCATTGGTCACCCTCTCTGTCCGCTTCCCTTTACAAGATCGATGGATGGGGTGCTCCATACTTCTCAGTGAATTCTTCTGGGAATATTTCTGTACGGCCTCATGGCCAAGGAACCCTTTCTCACCAGGAGATTGATTTGCTCAAGATTGTTAAGAAAGTCTCAGATCCCAAATCATCTGGTGGACTTGGGTTGCAGCTTCCTCTTGTTGTTCGGTTCCCGGACGTGCTGAAGAACCGGCTTGAGTCCCTAAACTCGGCGTTTGAGTGTGCAATCCAATCTCTGGGATACGAATGCCATTATCAAGGTGTGTACCCGGTGAAATGCAACCAGGACCGGTTCGTTGTGGAAGATATTGTGAAGTTTGGATCTCCATTCCGGTTTGGGCTGGAGGCAGGATCAAAACCTGAACTCCTCCTGGCCATGAGTTGTTTGTGCAAGGGTAATCAAGATGCCTTTTTGGTGTGTAATGGTTTTAAAGACGGCGAGTATATTTCTCTGGCTCTGATTGCAAGGAAGCTCGCATTGAACACCATCATCGTTCTTGAGCAAGAGGAAGAGCTCGATTTGATCATTGATTTGAGCAAGCAGCTTTGCATTCGACCCGTGATCGGGGTTCGAGCTAAGCTGAGGACAAAGCATTCCGGCCATTTTGGTTCAACTTCAGGGGAGAAAGGGAAGTTTGGGCTGACGACAATCCAGATTCTGCGCGTCGTGAAAAAGCTGGAACAAGTGGGGATGCTTGAATGCCTACAGCTGCTTCATTTCCATATAGGCTCCCAAATTCCTTCCACCACATTGCTCGCTGATGGGGTTGGAGAGGCTGCACAGATTTATTGCGAATTGGTTCGGCTAGGCGCTCATATGCAAGTAATCGATATTGGAGGTGGTCTGGGCATAGATTACGATGGTTCCAAGTCGGTCGACTCCGATGTCTCGGTGGGGTATAGTCTCCAAGAGTATGCTGCGGCGGTTGTTGAAGCAGTTCAGAGTGTCTGTGATCGCAGGTCCATAAAGCACCCTGTGCTCTGCAGTGAAAGTGGCAGGGCCATCGTCTCTCATCACTCTGTTTTGATCTTTGAAGTGGTTTCTGCAACTTCATATGAAGCTCCTTCAATGTCCACCCTGGGGCTGCAATACCTGGTCGAGAGGCTCTCGGAGGATGCTCGTGCTGATTATAGTAACCTTTCTGCCGCGGCCATGAGAGGTGATTATGATACCTGCCTGCTGTACACTGATCAATTGAAGCAACGATGCGTTGAGCAATTCAAACAAGGTTCCCTGGATATGGAGCAACTTGCTGCCGTTGATGGCTTGTGTGACTTGGTGAGTAAGGCAATTGGGGCAAAGGATCCTGTAAGGACCTACCATGCCAATATCTCAATATTCACTTCCATTCCCGATTTCTGGGCCATTGGGCAGCTGTTTCCCGTAGCCCCCATACACCGTCTGGACGAGAAGCCGTCAGCGAGGGGAATTTTGTCAGATTTGACGTGTGACAGTGACGGGAAAATCGACAAGTTCATAGGAGGCGAGTCTAGTTTGCCGCTCCATGAACTGGAAGGCGAAGGTGGCGTTAATGGTGGAAAATACTATCTGGGAATGTTCCTGGGCGGGGCTTACGAGGAGGCGCTCGGAGGACTCCACAATCTGTTTGGAGGCCCGAGCGTGGTTCGGGTGTCGCAGAGCGACGGTCCTTACAGCTTCGCGGTGACGCGTGCTGCGGCGGGGCCGTCGTGCGCGGACGTCCTACAGGTGATGCAGCACGAGCCCGAGCTCATGTTCGAGACACTGAAGCACCGCGTGCAAGAATGCTATGAGCAGGGAATGGATGATGAGGAGGAGGATGCTTCGGCTATGGCTTCCAGCCTCGCACGCTCCTTCAACAGCATGCCTTACCTGGCCGTAGATTCTTGCTGCCTGACCGCTGCTCGCAACAACAACAACAATGGCTTCTACTACTGCGCTTCCGATGACGACTTCAGTGGCGTGTCCGCGGATGCTGTTGCGGCAGAGGATGAGCAGTGGTCCTATTGCGTTGCTTGACGGGATGAGTCTGTCAGCTCTCTGTATTTTTTTTTAAAAATTAATTAATTAATAATGAATGGATGTCGTCGTGGAGGTTGTGGGCTGTTAATGTTGGTTGTGCTTTTGTGGCACTTTTTTTTTTCGCCGCTGCTGTTATAAGTGATCGTATTTAGGAAAAGGAAGAAGAACGAGGTTTGCATGATGTGGGAAGCGTGTAGCGTGTTGTCCCCTCCATTCCTGTCCTGTCTTGCTAGAATCTCAATCTCAATCTCAATCTCAATCTCAATTCCAGTAGTAGTTGTTTTTTTGCTTTGTATTTTTCTCCCCCCAGATTCCAGTTCTTTCTACAATTTTTCGCTGAATCGATGTACTACTACTTGCTCAACCGCCTCAGCTTTTATCACTGAAAACCTGCCAATACCAGTTAAAGTAAATGTCACCATTCATAAATTGAAGGTTTAACATACTGTTATAGGAATATATGATGAAGATAGAGTGCTTGTTTGGGAAGCCATTTTCCCAAACGGTGCACGTAAGTCGAGATAAAACTATCTTGAAATCTGTAAAAACCGTTTTGAAATCCATAAAAACCATCTTAAAATCCGTAAAATCATCTTGAAATTCCCAAAATGCATCGAAATCTGCAAAATCCATTTTTTCAACGGAGTTCTCAAACGAGCACAGAAATGATTGTGATTAGGATGAATGGAAGTGGATGATAGGGGGGTTTTGCTGGGATTGTGTGAGTTTGATTGGTTTAATTTGGTGAAGTTAATCTTGAAACATTTAACTTTCACCCAAAAGTATGTTCAACAGTGTTTTTCCGTAAAGTGAGACAATTTCCTCCACATATTTACCTTGACTTACGTAAAAGCATTTTTCTATAGTTTTTCCAAACAGCGACGTTTTTTTTGCCATTCATCATGCCTTGCAATGTGTGTGGAGGGTACGGAACGGAACAAACGGTGCTTGATGAGATATAAGGCTCGTTTGAGAAAGCGGTAGAGAAGTATTTATACGTAAGTCAAGATAAATATGTGATGGAGATTATCTTATTTTATGAAAAAACACTGTTAAAACGAACATTTAACTTTTAAAGACGTTGTTCCAAACAAATCCATGACGGATGAAGGGTAACTTGGATTCTAATTTTTCATCTCTATAATGCATCAACATATCCTAATCACATGGAATCCCACGTCCCGATATATATAACATGGAATCTATGTCAAACGGGCTGGCGCCAACTTAAATGTGTCAGACTTCAATCACAGCAACCATTTGAAATTTATTTTATAAGAAAACAATGAATGGAGAAAGCCCGAAAAAAAAAAAAAGAATAAACAAAACACAATTGAATTTTAAAAAAATACAATATCTCCATCCATTTTATTACATATTTTATAAGAGTTGTGTTATATTTAAATAAATAATGAAATGATTTTATTTTATTTTTTAAATGGGTTCAAAGTAGTTACATTGTTGACGATATGTTAGGAATAAAAGAGAGAGTGACGGAACAAGAAAGGAATGGTATTGATTGGAATTGCGAAACGGGCAGATGAACGAACGAACGAATAAATGATTGAACGTGGCGGCGGGAATTGGCGTGTGAGTGTTGACCACAATTTTGTTGGCATTTATGTGTTCTCCATTGGATTTGGACGCATGGATTCCTTCCTTCTTCCAAGTGGCCTCCTCCCTCTCCGTGTTTGTATCGATCACCACACGTTTGGGTTTGATGCTTCGCCGCCAAGAAACCTCCGATTCCCAAACCCAGCATCATCGCACCCCTCACCAACATGC
>JANTPZ010001697.1:0-36196 GCA_025593235.1 Vachellia pachyceras | reverse complement strand
TATTTACATAGATTTAAATCTGAGATCTTGTACTTAAAAGATCAGAAGCCTTTCACTAATTCCGACGGCCATTGGTACCTACAAACTATAATTTGATGGTGATGTTTTAATATGTTATTTTAATATTATTTTTATTTTAGTATATGCCACATCTGAAATAAATAAAGATAGTACATGGAGGGCATTGATTTGAGCTAGTTCAAGTAGTAAGAGAGACTTTTTTTTAACAATTTACGAAAGTTTTTCTTTATACTATTCTCCCTTTATTTTTCTCAAAATCCAAATAAAATGAATGGTTAAAATATGAGTAGGGGTTTATAGTTTTTTTTTCCACCAACAATCAGAGGCCTCGATGAAAATATATAAATTGGGCCCATGATGTGAATCCCAAAGAAGGATTATTCAACTGGGCCGGTCTCCAGAGTGCCTACGTTCTCAAATCCCCGATAATATTTAGGCCCTGTTTGGTTCGCTGATTTTTAAGGAATTTAATGGAATGGAAGAGAATGCAATGGAATGGAATGAAAATTTGTTTAGGCCGTACTGTTTGGTTGGTGTTGGAATAGAAAATAGGTTGATAGAAAAATTTTTATTTGGTTGGCTTAAAATTGTAGGAAAGAGAGTAGAAAAATTGTATCAAATGACTATACTGCCTTAATGACAAATGTAAAATATTTTTTATAAATATAATTATTTATTAATAAAAATTCAACTTATTTATATTTATTATTTAATATTTAATTATATTTATTAATTATAACTATTTATTATTAATTATATATTTATATATGTATTTAATATATATTTATTAATTATTATGTGTTATTAATTATATATATTTAATTGGATAAGGTGATATATTATCACCTTAGGTCATGTTCTCCAGCGCCGTCGTTCTTCCTTCGTTCTTCGTTCTTCAGTGTCTTCCTTCGTCATCTGCGTCTTCTACCGTCATCTTCTGTCATCTTCATCATCTTCTCCGTTGTCTTCTACGGTGACGTCTACTTCTTCACCGACGATATGAATGCAACATCAAGCAACACAGTAAGAGCGATGGTGCACAGGAGGACACCGACGACGGAGAAGACGGTCTGGGGAGTGAGTGCGAGAGCGCACAGGGGGCAATTCTGTCTTTTGGCTCTTCCATGGACCGATTGAATTTGCCTTCCCACCGTTTTTGGGGGAATGAGCTTTTCACGCGTACGCTGGAAAATAACTTTCCGTGGGAAGCCATTTTCCGTTGCATTCGTTGAATCAAACGGCCGCTGCCGATAGAAGATCGTGATCTTCCTTTTCCATCGCTCAATTTACATTGAACCAAACGGGCTGTTAGGGTTATATTGCAACAATACTGAAAAAATAGTTCAACATTATATAATTTTAAAATATGCAAAAATCTTTATGAATATTCAATATAAAAAAATATATATCAAGACTGTTATCAAATGCTTTACCATTGTAACATCAAATCGTTTTGAAATGGATTTCTGTGAGAGATCCGGGGAATAAAATCCACCATCTGGGTCGTCCTGTTGGGCCCGAAAAGCATGTAGTAATCGTCGTCCAGCCTGTTCCTCTGCAACTCGATTCGGGACAGGTCTTGGTTTGGCCAGGGACGCCGGGATCCTACCAGAAAGCTGGTTATCGGAGAGGAGTAGGGTGTCACTGTCTGCCACCTACAGTAAATTCATGTGACACTAAATCTTAGGTGGCAGACGGTTGCTTGTGTCACCCTAACTGTAGGATGACATTGTGGTAATTTCTGGAGTAATATTGCCATTAGAAAAATTTTTGGACACCCAGTGCAATTTAATATATAGTTTCAGAATGAATTTACTCTTTAACCTTTAAATCATTGATAGAGGAGAAGGGATTAAGTGAGTGACATGCTTCACCCATGGGAAAAAGTTCTATACATTCCAAAGTCTGCCTTACCGATGGTTGTTAAATCTAACTGAAGGGGTAAAATCTAATAACGTAGTAAATGAATGTTCAAATCTCGATTTAAATAGGATTGTGTTAGGAAAAAACCAACCATAGAAACTGTAATTAAAAAAATGGAAATATAGTCTTAGATCCCAAATAAACAAGTTATTTAAGGAATGGTCCCATGAAAGAAAATATTTAATGAGATGTCCCATTGACAACATAAAGTGTTATTAACACAGCGTATGTGTAAAAATCAGTTGCTAAATGACATTTTTCTGGTAATGTAAAAAAAACCAAACATAGAAATGGGTCATTGGGCCTCGCATGCGTTGTTTCACAGTTCTTTCTCTGCTGGAAGAATGTAGATCCATTGCCCATATATTATTATATTAATAATTCATATGGTGGATCTTAGTTTACTTTGAGATCTGATGATTTATTAGTGGGTACATCGTGTAATTAGGCACGTAATTAACAAAAAACGAAACTCATATAGGTATTCTATATATACAAATGAAAACATTAGTTTTGGAAGATACTGAGATAATTAATATCGCTTTCCATATTTAATATAATATTTACTTAGTGATGTATTTGCACTGCACCAAATGGATCTTAGATTAAACACGAGGTAATATTGATTAATTAGCTCTTAATCATGCACGAGCTTGTCTTGCCTAACTATAGGTTTATATATATATATATATTAAATTCACACAACTCTAATCAATGGGGATTGGTTTTAGCACAATAGGTTAGTTCCACGTGAAAAGTCAATATTTAAATTTTCGTTAGGAGAGGTGTCTATATTTTGTATTTAACCATGTTTTAAATATAATTACCTTCATTAAGATGATATTTATATTTTAGCCAAAAAATTTAATTCACACAGCTATAAGCTTTTTCCCCCTTTCTTCGTGTGACACACCTAACCCAATAGAATGAGATGCACATCCAAATCGTCAACACGTTTAAAACTTTCGAAAGTGAAAACTGATTCCGTAGAATATATAGAAAAGGGTGGTCAGCTTAATAATGTATTTTTACCTAATTACATTACATTTGATCACTACCAAAATCAATCACATCACATCTTATATGCTATTGTTAATTTAGTTAGTCAAATATGTTTAACTATACATATGTTTTCAGGTATGTTGATTTTTTTAATTCCACATTATCAATTATAACTTTATTGTGAATTTCCACATTTATCACTATTCACTATAAAAAATGTCATTTATTGAAGGAAAAATCCATCACTAAATGGCTATTTTTCATCAGAAAATTTTCATTTAGTGGCGAAAAATATTAGCGACCCTCGTTTTAGCTACGTATTTTCCGTTACTAAATGACATTTTCCTGGTAGTGATTGTGTAAAGCTAGTGATTTCAATATATTCAGACCAATCCATCGCTAAATGACATTTTTCTGGTAGTGATTATGTAAAGCTAGTAATTTCAATATATTTTGATCCCTCTCGATGTCAATTCCTCTATAACCCCACTGCACGGTAGTCTTCAAAAATATAAAGGTGGTGTGAAATCGAATATAGTATAAACCCACTTTCAAAGATATAATTTCAACTTTTGAGATTTAAAAATATTGACAAGCAAATTAAATTATAGGAATAATTAATTGTCCTGTCCTAGTTGTTTTAAATAATTTTTAATTAGTTCCCTAAGTAGCATAGTGTTTTTTTTATATTTATCAAGTCCTTATAATGTTTTTAACAAGCCATTACAGTTTTACTTGATTTTTTAATCTTACCCCTGTAGTTTAATATGACTGATAAAAAAATTACAAAAGTCTTTATTAAAAATATGTTGGGTTATTATGCATAGAAAGTTTTTGTTCTTTATCTTAAAAATAACCAATAAAATAATAATAAAAGTCCAGTTAAAAAATTAAGGGATATGACAACTTAATTGATGTATATATTTAAATTTGTGCTGAGGAAATAATCTTGTACTTTTCTTCGTATCATTGTTTAATTTTTTTTTTCAAACTTCAAATTAAGATAATCACAAATGGCATTATATGCATAGACATGTTGATAAATTATGTTTATGTTAATCTATGATCCTCTCCACGGACTAAATGAGAAAATTTGAAATGTCTGATAGACACACTACTTATAATTGTGCCACAAATTACAGTTTCCTAACCTCATTACTTTTTAATGAAGCCTGATAACCTCATTACTATATAATAACTTAATTCAAATGCATTAATTAATTCAAAGGATCTCAAGTAAGTACGTTCAATTTAATTTATGGTTAGAATAACGAATTAATTAATGGTACTCTGAATTCAATACCGATCGACTGAACTGATCTAGATAGCTCAGATATTGGTTTTACAATTTGGTGTGAGGCAATGGTTTGATGGAGGGAATTACATTTAAGTACCAAAAAATCATTAAATTGATAAGTATATGTGTAATTAATTGAGATTGTAAAAAGACAAGTATACTCCAACATGTCATTAATTCCACATCAACTTTTCAATCAAACGTCATAACTTGTCACATCTTGATTTGTTAATCACAGTAGCTTCACTTGTCATTAGTGACATATTAATTTGTTAATTAAGACAATATAACTTGTTATTAATTACATTATAATCAGTCTCACCCAGACTTGTTATTAGTGGCATATTAACTAGTTATTGGTGGTATCATAACTTGTCATTAATGACACATTAACCTGTTAACTGACAGGTTAGTATAATTTGTTTTCACATTTCCAATTAATCACATATAGGTAGATTCCATGAGATTTCCTATCAATTTAATGATTTTTTGGATACTTTATTGTGATAATTTGTCTTCCATTGGATTTGAATGTAATTTCCCCACTATGTATTTGTGTCTATGATTATATGATATTTTGTTTGACAAGATCATGCATGAATTTATTAGTTTCTTAATTTGACCGAATTATGTATAAATTATTTACAAGTTACGAATAATATACCATACTTTTCGTATACGTGCTTAATGCATCGAACCTAATCTAACTTTTTCGCCCAAAAAATAATTTTCTGATTTGGTACAATGATTTATTTCTTATTAAAGTTGTAAAAGTTCTAACTTCTCATTATTAAATGGATCCGATTGTCAAATTTTTTCTTCAGTGGAAAGAAGCACTGCAAAAAAAGTATAATGATTTAATTTGTTGCCAAAAGTTTTTGGTATTAATAAATATCTTCATGGAAAGTTGCCAGCTCCACTGACGGAGTTGGATTCTTTTTATAACCGTTTGATGCATTGGAATTGATTTTAATAGAAACATATATGAATATAGAGTTTAAATGTATGTTTGGTGTATTATAGAAATAGAATCTAATTTTTATATAAAAATAAAATGCTATTTTAAATTAAAAAAATTCAAAATCATCTTAGAATTTTGACGAAAAAGAGGCTTCAATTTGTTGGAATTACAAATCCATCAATTTTGATGAAAGTCATTTCCATCAATTTTGGTGGAAATGGTTTCCACATGGAAATAATTTTCATAATCAACTCTTTGTATCAAACACACATCAAGCATATAAATGTATTCCATTTCCATTCCCATAGACCAAATTTCAACGTAACAAACAGGTGATAAATAAAAATAGAATCGAAAAATATTAATATTCATGAAGGTGTACAAAAAAAATACAAAACTTCACGTATCTATATATCCGTTTTGGTACGACGAATAATAAGGCTAAAATCCATGTTCAACAAGAAACCTATGATATGGATAATTTAAAGAACAAAAAATATGTTTTTTAAAAATAATGATAATAATATTTAAGTATAATTTGAATTTTATCAAGATATTTCTATATGAAATATATTACTTTTTTAAAAAATAAAAATTGACTGGTATTTTTTTTTAAATCATTTATAGCTTGTGCCTTGCTGGTGTAAGGGTCATAGGAAAACTGATATTATTATTAGAAAAATATTATTTTGTGACTGAAAAATTCATCGTTAAATGGCTATTTTTCATCAGAAAATTTCTATTTAACGACGTAAAATATTAGTGACACTTATTTTAACGACAGAAAATAGTCGTTAAATAAAAGTTTTCAGATAATTACTAATGTATATGAGATATCAATCTTATTACAAAAGATCGGACGTGACAACTCACATCCTTTCAATGATATAGTTCATGAAGCAGGATGTCTTCATTACAGAGATTGACAGATCTTAAATTAATTACGTTCCAAGCAGGAAAATGACGACAATTTAACCAAACAATCTCATAGTTATATGCCAAACTTTTGTTTTCTTGATTACCCTTAACGGTGTTTTTTCGTAAATTGAGTTAATCTCTTTTAAATATTTACTTCGGTTTACTTAAAAATACTTCTTTATTGTATTCTTAAACAGGCTCAATAATATACATTTGGATGGAAGGCGATGAAGGAATTTAGAGAAGCTGTTTCTTTTTATTGCTATTCGCTTGTGTTTATCTTCTTGAGTTAACAGTGTTTCGGTTTCAATTCACGAAAAAACTAAAGGGTATTCAAGTAATTTTGCTTTCAATTAGGTAACTAACGGTCCATAAAATTCGCGCGAACCCGGGAAAAAAAGGGTCTTCATTCAACTCCCCTCCGCCGTCTCTAGTGGAAGCAGACCGACTCAGGACTCCCATTGTTTTTTTAATACCCAAAACGCCCCTGTTGTTTTGTCGGAGAAATAGAAAAAGCATCCATTGATGAATCTGGGAAAAAGGAGAGAAACTAGGAAGGAGAACCATATAAAAAAATGATATTTATTTAAATTCATAAAAATGGAGCTTTAGCTTCATCCATTTTGACAAAGGAGCTTTCTTTATACTTAGTTCTCATTTATCCCTTCAATGGCGGCCAAACTAGGACTGATCCGCTTCTTGGTTTCTGCATTACTATACATGGTGGCTATAGCGGGTGAGGCAGTCACTGTCGTTGGCGATACAGCCGGCGCTGGCGGTTATAAGCAAAAGCTTGAGGTTCAGAGACATCTGAACAAGTTGAATAAACCAGCTGTTAAGTCCATTAAGGTGACCTCTTTTTTTTTTTTTTCAGTTCAAACTTTTGCTTTATTATTCCAATTAATTAAGCAATATATCTGGGTAAATTTAAGACTAGTGGAATTACAAAAAAAAAAGTTGGTCTTGTTATTAAGAACAGAGCTCTGATGGAGATATCATCGACTGTGTTCCCATCTCAAACCAACCCGCTTTTGATCACCCAGATCTCAGAAATCATAAAATTCAGGTAAAAAAAATTATATGTGAGCCTTTTACTTTGAGATTTCTCTTATAATATTGAAAGCTATGAAGTCTGTTATATAAATTTTGCTTTTGATTGAAGATGAGACCGAGTTTGTACCCAGAAGGAAGAACAACTATTGAGGAAGAAAGCAGATTAGTGTCTTCGTCAAAATCAAAGAGAATTAAGAATCAGTTATGGCAGAATAGTGGAAGTTGCCCAAAAGGCACGATTCCTATGAGAAGAACAAAAGAAGAAGACATTTTGAGAGCAAAGTCTATTCAACAATTTGGGAAGAAGAAGCCAAGGAGCATCCCTCAACCTAAATCTCCACAATTTCAATCTCAACTTATCACTCAAACCACTGGCCATGAGGTAGATGTAACTTTTCTCTGTACTAAATATATGATTTAGATAATTGATTCATATATATATATATATATATATATTAAAAAGTAGTTATAAATAGTTATTATGTAACGAATATATACTTATATGATTTTATTTATATGGTAACTTGAGTATTTTTTTTTTCACACCTCATCAAACTGTTATGTGAATGCACACTTTTTATGAATAATTTACTGTACTTTATATTACTATTTTCTTGAACTTCTTATTAAAGAATATATGTAAATATATATAACATTGAGAAGTTATTAAATTTTAATGCAAAGCTAATTAGGTTTTTATTTAATGAAACATGTTGAAAGTGTCCTGTAATCCTCTTAATATATGCATCAATAGTGACAGCTTAAGCAAAAATTATAAATTTAAAAAGTAAAATAAATTGAAGTCATATATTTATGACCAAATCAAATCCTTATCTAGTTTGTATATTTATGATCAATGATGAGTGGTATAAATATGTGTGTGTATCATGTTATTTTCATATAAAATTAATTCACATAATGAAATAGGAGAATGATCCTCTTGCATGTAAAATTGTCTAAATTAATTATATTTGGTAGACCTTGTTTTTGTTTTCTGGAAAAGTTTGTTTTTGGGAATATGGCATTTGAAGATTATGCTCTCCCAGGCCCTCTAGATCTTTATGTGAGTCCTTTCAAGACACAAGAGTATACAAAAATGGAAGGCTTTTTTATTTTAATTAAAAGAATATTGAAGCTACTTTCTATTTAATGCTTAATTTCCTTATTAATTTAGAGTATTTTTCTCATTTCTTTATATTTTCCTTGGGATGGTTTTGGAGCATGTAGCATGCAATAGTATACGTAGAAGGGGACAAATATTATGGAGCCAATGCAACCATCAATGTTTGGAAACCCAATGTTCAACGATCTAATGAGTTTAGTCTCTCTCAAATTTGGCTTTTGGCTGGCACTTTTGGCCAAGATCTCAACAGCATTGAAGCTGGCTGGCAGGTGGTGTGTTAATTTAAATTAATTCAATATTCAAAAAAATTAGGAAAAATTGTTGGCAATTTCCCATTATAACAAATTTACTATCTAAATGATCTTAGGATCCGCCTTTGAGCAAATTCAACTCTTCTTCAGTTATATGTATTCTACTAGAAAAATGTCATTTAGCGACCGAAAAATCCATCGTTAAATGGCTATTTTTCATCAGAAATTTTTTATTTAACGACGGAAAATATTAGCAACTTTCATCTTAGTGACAAAAATAGCCATTTAACGACGGATTTTCTATCACTAAATGGTATTTTTCTAGTAGTGGTAAACAATTTTTATTCATACATAAAAATCTTTCATTTTTTGCACATTGTTAAAAATTTATTGCAAAACATTTAAAGAAGAGTTACATTCGCTAAAAATATGTTGCATTAACAAGTTTAAGGTACTTTGTGCAATAAATTTTACAAAGGGGATTTATCAGCCATTTTTTTTAAAAAAACTATAACATAAATTATTATATATACTCTCTCTATCCATTTTAGTTTCCAGTTGTCTAATCTTCAGTGTTTTGTAAAATTAGATTAGCCCAGATCTGTATGGGGATAATAACACCAGATTCTTCACATATTGGACAGTGAGTAGTTTAAACTTCTTAATTAAAAGCTGAGATCAATTTGTCATATTTCTTTAAACCAATATTCTCTCATATTATTACTTTTTTTTAACATACAACAGAGTGATTCATATCAAGGAACTGGATGCTATAATTTATTCTGCTCTGGTTTTATTCAAACAAACAATGAAATAGTCCTTGGAGGAACCATCTCTCCACTTTCTGCTTTTGGTGGTTCCCAATTTGATATCAACATCCTTATCTGGAAGGTACGTGTTCGAAAATTTTATTAGCTAAAAAGATCTAAATTCGAGTATTTTTATTTTTTGTGTATGAAAATCCTACAAAATATCAGTATATTTTGTGAACAAAAACATATCAAGTACTTCTAGTCAATACAATATCTAAACAAAAGCTTTTCACTGATTTTTGTTCAAAACTGTTTTATAATAATTGTTTGCCTAACAAAAACTACAAACAAATTAAACAGGATCTAAAACAAGGAAACTGGTGGATGCGATATGGGAAGGAACAAGATCTTGGATATTGGCCAGCCTCTCTGTTCCCACATCTCTCTGACAGTGCAACAGTGATAGAGTGGGGTGGTGAAGTTGTGAACGCAGAATCGGGTGGCCAACACACAACAACACAAATGGGAAGTGGTCATTTTCCGGAAGAAGGTTTTGGAAAAGCCAGCTTCTTCAAGGACCTTCAAGTTGTTAATGAAGCTAATCAAATTGTGCCTCCTAGTGACATTACCACCTTCACTGATAAATCTAATTGCTACAATGTTAAGACTGGGACTTCTGCTAGTTGGGGCAACTACTTCTACTATGGTGGACCTGGCAGAAACCCTAATTGTCCTTAATCCTTCTTATAACTATTCATAAAGATTTCATTAATCCATATGCATCTGAAAATAGAAAAAAGGAAGTGTTCTATATTGTCTACAGTTTTCACATTTTTAATATTTTTAAATTCCAAGGTGTCAATAATTTGAATAAATTTATAGTTGTCCCTTAAATTTTACTGAAATTATTTTTTTTCATGTTTCAAAATATATGTAAACTTCTTATAAAACAGAGATTTCTATTTTAGTTCACTTTTGTGTTCTTAAAGGGCATTGTAACTAGGTAGTAGCTGAACAACATATTTTTAATGAGAAGAACCTCTCCATTTAACGAAAGGGGGTAGTTCATAATGTGACGAACTAAAGTTCAAATCCTTAAAATGATGGGTACCCATATTTAGTGTTAAACAATGCTTCAAACATGATTGCATCCAATAGAAAGATAATTGTGCTTAACAAAAAAGGGAGAAAAAAGAAAATGAAAATCCTCCAAAATTCTCTCTTTCATGCATTCATGTATGCTAGCACAAAATGTTTTGATGCTATGTTCCTAACAATTTTCTTTTCAAAACTTCTGAATCTTCTTGACGGGAAAATCTAGTCGTTATCTTCTAGTTTTAAATAAATTAAATCCTCGTTGAGTTGGATTTTAAAGACTTATTAGAGTCAGGGCATATTTCCATACTTGAAGAGTGCTTAAAAATATACTATAGATCACCCACGAACAATAGGTTATAGGTCCTCATATTGATGACATGATTAAACTCACAATCTTATATGGGATACGCAAAGTCCTTACCAACCATACTAATATCTGAATTCTAGTCATTATCTTATGTGCAATACTTTCATTATATGTGGAATGTGTATAAAATCTCAATATAAAAAATAAGATCCAATCGAAAGGAAATTAGTGGATATGACGTATAATGATAAAGATCATCAAGTTGTTTCTCCTAATGCTAATGACTATAATTTCAATCACATTAACCATTCCAAGTGCTACCGATATTATGGTCCTAATCTCTACTCTAATTATCTAGGTGTCCACTTCTTTTGTGCAATAGAAAGGTCTCAAAGATTTATTGGTGAAATGTGGTGGTGATGGTGCTCAATCGATCGAATAAATTTAAGAATAAAGATTAAGCAATGATGCCTATTGAGACCGGTAGAAAGTAAAAAAAAAAAACAGGTAACAAAATATCCCATAATAATATCTGTGAATTGAATGAGTCTCATTTCGTCTAACACATGTAGTTAGCGGAATTCATAGTCAGATTCCATACCTTGGTCCAATCTAAACATATCTAATCATTTTCCCGGCACAAGAAAAATTAAAGGGGGCCAAAAAAAATAATATTTTAACTTTCCAGCACTAGAAGAAGGGGGGGCTATTTTAACAAGTTTAGCTTATCCCTGAAATTGAAGATGTCAAACCAGAAGCAACCTCACTGCTAGAAAGATGCCTTATTTTTTTTTTCCTCTGAGCACATTTATCCTTTTACTGAAATTAATCACATTCCAAGTATTGCTCATCACTAAATGCAGGTACAACTCTAAATGGAATTTCAAACTTTAGTTTAGTTCATTGTGCTCATTTGGAAAAGTCTATTTACTCCCCAAAAGCACGTTCAACAGTGTTTTTTCGTAAAACGAGATAATCCTCCATATATTTATCTCGACTTGCGTATAAGTACTTCTCTACCGTATTCCCAAACGGACACATTGTACAAGATTAACTATTTTCGATATATCTAATTCCCGTAGGTGAAACTGCCTTGTTAAGTGGTCATCAATTGACGCCATTTGCAAGAAAAATAATCCCCTTGAACAAAAGGATAATTAGGTAATTTCTAGACAGCTTAAATCATCCTATGAATCTCGGCATGATCAAGTCTTAAATATCAAAGTTAGACTCGTTACTTAATTACGTGCTTAATGGTTTCATATACACATATCTCTCAGCTTCTTCATCAATGGCCTACAAATTAGGAAATTACAAGCGCTGCTTTTTGTTGGCTGCTTTTTGTTGTGTTTTGTGCACATAACGATGACAGGACAGGACACAGTCAGCAAAGCCACAACCGGTAACGGTAGATTTACTGACGATTTTGAGGTTCAAAAGCTTCTGAAGAAGATGAATAAACCGGCTGTTAAGTCTAATTAAGGAGTAAAACTCATCTTCGACTAGTTTTGATGATGACGACGACTAACATGTTACTTCAAGACAACTTCAGCACTATTCTGTTGCTTTTAATTTCATTTCATTAATCAAACTGGCTCAAGATATTTTGATAGAAAGAGAAACCTAGTATATACCTATATCTCTTTATCTCATATGGTGATAGTATGGAAATATAATTTTTCTAACAATTTGTAGTATTTGTTTTCCTTGAGTTTCACTTGAAAAGAAGAAAGTACTTCCGGTTTTTACTAGTTTTTGGGTTAACATTTGGTATTTAAACAAGCAGAGTCATGATGGGGACATAATCGACTGCGTTCAAAATCAGCCAGCTTTTGGCAATCCAAAACTGACAAATCACAAAATTCAGGTAAAATAATTTATCTTATGTTTTAATTTTATTATTGGGCTTTCTAACTCAGTAATTCTGAGGCCAATTATAATTTCCTGTTCTATTATGAAGATGAGGCCAAAGTTTGTTCCAAAAGGAAGGTTATTGGCTGAATCAAAGCCAACTGCCCGAATATGGCATCATAGTGGAAGTTGTTCAGAAGGAATTGTTCCAATAAGAAGAACAACAAAAGATGGATTTTTTTTGGATACAAACAAAAGATGAATTATTGAGGGCAGCCTCTTTCCAACAATTTGGAAAAAAAGGATAACAAAAGCATCCCTAATCTGTACGGATCATTGTACTCATCTACCAATAGCCACGAGGTACTGTTATTGCCATAATGTTATCAACTTAGAATGTGTTTGAAGTGTAAATTATATATATTTAATATGCAGTTTGTGTGTGTGTGTGTGTGTGTTGGGGGGGATTTAATAGTTTTTACTAAATAATTGACGAGTAATTTATTAAGCAATATTTTCGTCGCTTTTTACGAGAAGAAGTAGAAATATTTGGATATAGTTAGGTTAAAAAAACGAATATAATGGAAGGACTCATAAACAGATTGTCCTAAAGTGTTGCTTTGAGGTGCATAGACAAACACTTACATTAGTTCCTTTCATTTTAACTCTGTCCAATGAATATACAACAACTCAGATTATTTTAATTTTAGGTGGTTAATGACTGATCTAAAACCAATTTACACTTTATTTTGTTCTTAAGAAAAATAAACCTCTTACAATAGTTGGCTAAATTTTTTTTTTTTTAAAAAAAAATTTTGGTTGCTGAGCATGTAAAAACATGGGGTTGTAACTGTATTTGTTTCAGTTCACAAAATCTCGTACGTTCTCAAAGAGATTGGACATAGGTAATAGAGTTGAACTATAGAATAAATTAAAGCTGAAGGTTTTCGCTTTATATTAAGAAAAGCTTGTTTGTATTGAGTGTTCTCAATGGAATAATTGGATAAATTACTACCATGATCGTTTTAACTTACTCTAAAAAAATCTGGTTTGTGTTTGCATTGAAGCAGGTTGGCAGGTACTACTCCAATCCTTAGATAACTAAATTGTGACTATTAAAAAATTTAGTTAAATTCATTATTTGTAATAAATATATCTTGATTTTCTAAAATATCCTTTATAATAATTTAGGTTCTAACAAATGTATTTCTCTCGCATCATATGTACGCATAAGTACATTTCAATAATTCTTCAAGAAATATTACTTTTCTGTCTATCTAACTACTCTTTCTTGATTTGGAAAATTAGATCCATCCAATATTATATGGGGATGATAAACCAAGACTTTTTGCATATTGGACAGTAAGTTCAAATTGCTTAATATCAACCTAATTTCTTGTTTAATTTCCTCATATCATTATATTATATTTTGTCTGTTGTTAATTTTTTTATAAAATGGATTTGTTTATCCAAAAACAGAGTGATTCATATGAACATAGTGAACATAGTAGCTGTTATAATCTACAATGCCCTGTCTTTGTTCAAGTTTCCAACGAAGTAATGAATAGTGATGGGAGGCACCATCCAACTATTATCTGTCGATGGTGGTGATCAGTATGGAATCTCATTCCTATCTGGAAGGTACTATTTTTTTTTGGGGCTAACATATAAAATCTTTTATAAAAAAAATTCTGTCATGATAGATATAAATCCAAATAATTCATAATCAAACTAGTATTTTGTACTCCTACATACTAACAATAAACATAATACACTAATTGATGAGCAGGATAAGATCCAGGAAGTGGGAACTGATGGATGAAATTTGGGGATGCATATGTGGGATACTGGCCTGCCTTCTATGTTCGATGGTCTCTCTCAGATTGCTCCAACAACATAGGGGGAGGTGAAGTAATAAACAAGAAATCTAATGGCCAACACACCACAACTGAAATGGGAAGTGGATATTTTGCTCGACCAGGTTTTGGGAGGGCTAGCTTTTTCAAGGACATTTCCATTGTTAATTAAAATAATAACCTTGTCACTCCTAATTACTTTAACACTTATGCTACCAAACGCATGTGCTATGATATTGCCCAAAATGAATATTCCGGTGATTGGGGTGCCAACTTCTGTTAGGATCAAGCGCACACTTTGGCCAACAACTTCTACTATGATGGCCCAGGAAGAAACCCTTTTTGTCCTATTTAACAGATAATCCTAGTTATGTGTGAAACAGAGTTGTCTAGCTACTCAGGAAATAAAGGAATTGAATTGTGGCATGGAGTGCATTCCCTAGCCGGCTAGTCCTCGTCACTAGTACTACAAGGCTAGAAGAAATATTATATATATATATATAGAGAGAGAGAGAGAGAACGAAGCCTAATGAAATATAAAGCCATACATAAAATTGTAATGGTTTGTATGTTTGGAGTGACATTTTATAATTCTATATTGTATAATATAGCGTTTCCCTATGTTAATTGATTGAGTGTGGTATGTATATGCATGCTTTTAACAATGGATGAACAGATAAAAAGTTTTTTTTCTTTGTCAATCGATATATACAATTTTTATGTAAAAGTAAAATGAAATGGGAAGGCTCTAATGTGATATATGACAGTGTACGAAATATTATTTTCATGTAACTGACTTAAAACTATTAGTTTGGATTCTGTTGTAGCACATAGTTACAAAATATATAGTGTATACTGATCTTGTATATAAAACGTAAAGTATAGTGGATAGAAAAGCTTCACTGCATTCTCAATTTTTCTATTTCACCACGTTACATAGTATTAGAGCTTTCCTTTTCCTTCTCTTTTTCGTCCTTCCCAAGTGTCCTAGCCAAGACTGCCTTTTACGTTCATCCTAGCGAGATTATTGTTCCTCCTCCTTCATCCGAGTGGTTTTATGGTTCAATCAATCAATCTCTCTCTCTCTCTCTCTCTCACTAGACATTGTGCTTAGTGTATTTTGGATTGACAAGGTCCATTTATAATCACTCAAATTGATACCACTCAAATTAACATCTCAAGATTTAGCATACGTTTATTTCATCGTTTTTCTTTATATTTGTAATTTATACCACTCAAATTAAATAAAAGTGTGATAGTTGACACTTGTAACTGGGTTTTGGAATCAATTCTCGCATGTCTAAACAATACTTTCCCGTCACTATATTACTCTTTACAAACCCGTGCACTTGCAGTTCGGACAAGGAGCCTTACCAAACAACACAGATTTCAATTTTCAAGGACAATTAGCTAAAAAGGAAACTGAATGTCAAATTGGTTAAATCAATCTGTTCCTAAGCCTTAGCAACAATAGAGATACAATTCTCAAGCATGCCAAAAAAGCCTAAATAGATGCATCTTTCACAGAACCACTCTTCATTTGTTTTTTGTTTTAACCATTGCCAGTGAAGTAGGAGATTTCTCTATCAAAATCATCCCTTGAAACCAAACTGCTGGTAAGGCGCGCGCACTCTTGAATTTATATTTGTTGAGTTTAATGAGTTGTAATTAAATTATGCTTAGTGTCACGGACTGCTCCAGAGAACCCTAGAACTCTCTAGAGTTCTCTTGTATATACTAGGCATTCTAGAACTCTCCACACATGTTTCACATGTTTGAATTCAATGTGTAAATATCTTAGATATTTTAGGAGAGAGTTCTGGAAGGCGAATATGAGCCGTAGGATCGAATCAATCTCCACCGTCCATTAAGGAGGTGGGAATAGTAAGGAGGTGGGAGATTGCCTATAAATACCTCACCCCTCCTCATTTATAACCATCAAGCAATTGTGCAATATACAAGCATTCTCCCAAGTTCCATCTCTCTCAAGTTCTCTCTAAGTCTTTCCTTAGTTCTCACGAGCTAAGTCTAGACTTGTAGGCCTACTAACAAGTTCCGAAGTGAGGATTTGCACGAGTCTTGCTAGACCGCACGGAGCTTCCATCAAGTAAATCACTAAGCCCGTGACATCAGGGACCTCCTGCCATTTCAGAACTTCCGGCTATCCACGATGGCTTTCTTCTATGTTAGAACAAGGGGTTATAGCTATATGATTATTTACTCTGATTATATACAGGCTATTGACATGATTTTGAGGGGCTCTACTTTTGAAGACCCCTTTATAGACATCATAGATGAGATTAGGAAACTATTTCATAGAGCTTGACAGGTTAATCTACTTCATAAGTACAGAGAACGAGTAGGCTATGTTGATTACTTTGTGAAACTATTCCATAGAATGGTAGAACTTTTTCGTACCTTTTGATCATCCTCCACCTTTAAGGTTAGAGATGGACAATGATGAAGGTAGTTAGCTTAAGTGTACTTTTGTAAGCCCTTATTATTTATTATGTAATGATTTCAGATTTTACATAAACAATAAGGTAAAACTATAAGGATCTGATAAAAAATAAAGACCTAATTAAAAATCATGTAAAATTATGCCCAATCACTTAACCGGCTTATGATCATTAAAATTTTCCAAAATTCATTTCATACTTCCATGATTTTCTTGTCTCAAAATACTTCTAGAATTGTCTTTAGTTAATTTTTGAAGAAAACCCTAATTCAGGATTTTTTGGGTCTTTTTTTTTCATTCCAGGAAATTGTCGCTGATTTTCTCTTGAAAACAATTTTATCAATTACTACAATTTCCAACCTATTTTTTCCTATTCTGAAATCAAATGTCTGTGACCTCTAGATGTTTTAAATAATTATATTTATATAATTATTTATTAAATATCTAAATATTAAATAACCTGTAAAATTTTCATAAAGGTGATCCTTATCATTCTGATCTGGACCGGCCTCAAATACTGATCAATGAATTTTTCTTTATCTTTTGGGACTCCGTAAAATTTTTTGATATTTTGGGTCCAACTTTAACTAAACTACCCTTTGACTTTTCTCAATTTACCAAAATGCTTTTGAATTTTAAAAATGACATTTTAGTTTCAAGAAATTTTGAATTTAAACTTAGGTCCCTATTTCAAAAGGTCACTTTGGTTCCTTAGTTTCACAAAATGATAGTTTAATTCCTTACTTTTTAAAATGATCATTTTATCCTCACTTTTCCATATTTGACAACTGTCGTTTTTCACTCTTCTTTTCCTTTTCTTTCATTTTCCGGACTTTTAATTAGTTTTTAGCTACTCATTTAGCCTTTATCTAGTTATCGAAAACGGGATATTACAAATATCCACTTGAGCATTTCATTCCGGTGACTGTTCCATCATATTTCTCAGCTTCAATGGAAACAAAATTAGGAAATGGGAAGACTTGGGTGGCCAATCTGGTGTTCTTCTTCATTTTGTTCTCTGTACAGATGAACGTCGAAGGCACTTCTAATCAGAAACTTGAGATTAAGAAGCTTTTGAATAAGTTGAATAAACCAGCCGCTTAGTCTATTAAGGTATAGAAGTCATCTTCATGGTTTTGGAGGATGGAGTATGCTTCAGCTTTTGTGAAAGGAGACAAGTATTATGGAGCCAAAGCAACTATGAGCCCGTGGCAGCCTACTGTTTAAGACGATGAGTTTAGTCTCTCTCAATTTTGGGTTATAAATGATGCTGACAGTAATAATCTCAATACTATTGAAGCTGGTTGGCAGCTATAGATATTCTGTAATTTCTTTTGCAATTATGTTAAAATATAAAACTCGCTTCTGACTCATGTGCTTAATTGAGTGTATGTTTATGTAAAATAAAACCTCATAATTAATTACTCTCATGACTGTAAATCTATAATTAGAAAGATATTTAAGACTATTTTCCAATCGAAAAACACAAATTTACAAGTGAAGCAACGAGTATCAAATAAAACATTTATGAATTTGATTTTTAAGTATAATTCTCCCTATTTCCTAGTGTCACTTCCTACATAACGGGACTTGTAAATTATCAAATAGAAGAAAAAAACTTGAGCTCGCTGTTTTATTTGAAAATAGAAAAATTAGGTGATCCCCCAACTCATAAATGGCCGTTATGAGTTATACTTAATTAGGTGAGCCCCCAACTCTACGGGGATAACGGGACAAGACTTTTTACACATTGGACTGCGAGCTCAAGTACCTTAGCAATATATATATATATAGATATGTATGTATGTACATAACTTCCCATTCATTTTCTTGGTCATTTTTTTTCTCTTAATTGTTTTAATATATGACAGAGTGATTCATACAAAAGTAGTGGATGTTATGATCTTCTTTGTTCTGGATTTGTTCAACTTGTTGCTGGAATAGCCGTGGAAGGACTCATCTCTCCGTTATCTGTCTTTGGTGACTCCAATTCCCAACATGGTATCACTCTCATGATCTGGAAGGTACCTTCTTTATTGCAACAATACAGCTTCACTACATGAACAACTTTCATGATAATTATTAAGGCGAGATAAATCGGTTAAGAGCTTATTAGGTTAATTAGTTTAGATCTCGGATGAATTTAGTTAGTGATAATCTATATGAAAGGTCTTATTTATATATGTTAAGCGAAGTTGACATTGAGAAGAGGTTGGTGAAACCGATAACTCCAAACCACTTATATTAACATCTATTGGAGACTTATCATTTAATAAATCACATATCAATAACAAAAAATCGGTGAAAAGTCCTTTGATGTATTTTTACACATAACTAATATCATTACTCTGTAAAATTTCATTTATAGAAAGTATCAGTACTCAAATTCAAATAATCTAACAAATAAACTTTTCAAACAGGTTTTTCATTGATTTTCTCTATTAAAAATTTTAAATGTGGATCGTTCATATAAATTTTGGATAATCTATATCTCAAAACATGATGACCTCTGGGTGGTCATCGCTGCGAAGAGCATTGAATGAGAGCACAGTATAATGCCATCAATGGCTTGTAACCGTCTGGGGTTTCAATGCTCATGACAAGGATGAGCTCTAAGAGCTAATCACTACTACACATGCACAAATTTAAACTGAATGATTCATATTCGATTTACTTTCATTTTTTCAGAAATTTTTTTATGTGCACAAAATCTGAAATAAAGGTAATCTTTTAAGGGAAAATGACAACAGAGTCCCAGTGAAACACAAAAATATCCAAATGGTACTAATGACTTGTCAACGGTGGCTTGGGAATTTGTCAGTGTGACTTTTTTGATATTATATTGCTTCCGTGGGACTCTGCTGTCATTTTACCATCTTTTAACTATTAGTTTTCTTAAAAAATAATTTTTTAAAGAATCATTAATTGGAAATCTTAAATCTTGACCATCAAAGCTAATCAATTTGAACTTAGTAGAGATCTCACCCCAGAGTGCTTACTATTGCGATGAGTACTGAAACCAGTAGCTAAAGCACAATTATTTTATCCTTGTAGATCAAATCCATGCAAAGATGTCTTGTTTGAAGGGAGTGATATATTTGATTCTATTAATATGAGCAGGATGTTAACATTGGAGACTGGTGGGTGCAATATGGAGTGGAAAATGTTTTTGGCTATTGGCCTTCGTCTCTGCTCTCACACTTATCTGATAGTGCAACAGCGACACAGTTGGGAGGTGAAGTAGTGAACTCAATCTGGTGGCCAACACAGCGCAACGCAAATGGGAAGTGGCCATTTCCCTACAGAAGGTTTTCGGAATGCTACCTACTTCATCAAAATTAAATGTATTAATGGCCAAAACCAACTCTTGCCTGCTGCAAACTTGGTCCCTGAAGTTGATAATTCCAATTGCTACGATCTCCGAACTGATCATAATGATGATTGGGGCAACTTCTTCTTTGGAGGACCTGGCAGAAACCCTAAATGCCAATGGTCACTACTTAAGACATCAACAGATCACACAAGACATATTACTACTTGGACTATGTATATGGTTCGTGTTAGGCAAAAAATTGGTTCGTGTGTGGGTTCCTGTAGGTTATATATATTCATATCAATGTGTCAAAATGAAATGGTTGGTTATGGAAGGAATCTTCAATTAATATTGTCTTGATTATGCTAATAATCACTTGAAGTTACCAAACAAATTTAAGAAAAAGTAAAAAATAATAATATTTCAACATATAGCGTTCATTAATCTTTGTTACAATAAAAAATATCGATGAATCTTTTTATTTATAGATCTCATGATAACGATTAAAAAAATATTTTCTTATCATTTACGACAACAAGAAGCTCAAAATTTGCGATTTTTTTTAAAAATTTGAGTGTGACGGTGTATGTAAAACTTGGAAACGCGATCTTATTTGATTTTGTATACATCAAATATGTTTATATATTTGATTTGGATCTGTATATTTAAAATTTGATTTCATATATTGTGTTTAAGCGGATTTTGATTTTTTTTCTATAAAAAAACAGAGAGAAAAGCGAGACCTTTTGTTTAAAAAAAAACAGTACCGGGTGTTACATATATGTAGTATAAATTAGTTACCATAAATTAACCGTTTCCTTTTAAAACAGGGACGAAAAGAAACTTAAAATAGAGGGAAAAATTAATATTTGGTAACTCTAGCATTATTACCTTTTAATATATATATATATATATATATATATAGTTATTAGCGATTATTATGGTTGAGTAAAAGAAACCTCTCAAAACCCATCCTCTTGAGTTGTTATGTTTTCCTTGTAACCCCAAACAGATCATCTCGTAATACATTCAAAGCATTCTATAAATTCTTGTTGTTTGTTCATTTGAGAATTCTCGTACCTTTTCGTGCTTCCTTCTTATTTCTTTCATTCATCAGTAATTAATGGCGGTAAAATTAGGAAACGGGAGGACTTATTGGGTGATGGAAAAATCGCTATTTTGTTTCTTCTTGTTCTCTGTACCCATCATCACCATAGCTAGCCGAGACTCCTCGTCGTTCATTGGCGTCCCAACCAGTAATTCTAGTTCTACTCAGAAGCTTGAGGTTGAGCAGATTTTGAAGAACTTAAATAAGCCACCTGTTAAATCTATTCAGGTACATAACAACTTCAATATATATATATATATATATATATATGCACACTACTGATGAGCCAATTTTCTTTCCACTGGCATTATTTTCTTTTAAAAAAAATTGGTGAGAAGTCACGGTTTCAGAATTTTATTAGTGAGAATTATCTAAATTTGAGTACCACCGATACTTTCTGCATTTGAAATTCTGAATAGTAATATACTTTCTATGTGTAAATATATATTAAGTTCTTTTAGCCGATAAAATTTTTAAATGGAGACTTTTATTTTTATTTTTTTTACTTTTTGGGTTTATTGTGAGAATTGAATGTATTTCCAATTTTAATTATATGTGTGTTTCAATTTGATGGGTACATGCTTAAAACAGAGTCCTGATGGAGACATAATCGATTGTGTTGATATTTTAAAACAACCAGCTTTTGATCACCCAAAACTTAAAGATCACAAAATTCGGGTAAGAAAAAACTTTCCTTTTTCAGGTTCTACGATTCCTCTGATTCAGAAATTTGATGCTGGATATGTAGATTTAAATTATTGCTGATTTGGTTTTAGATGAGGCCAAGTTCTTACCCAGAAGGGATACTGTTTGAAGAAAGTAATAATGTGTCTTCAGAATCAACACCTATTCCTCAACTATGGCACCAAAGTGGAAGTTGTCCAGAGGGAACCATCCCAATAAGAAGGACAAGAGAAGAAGACATACTGAGAGCAACTTCTCTGCAACAATTTGGAAAGAAGAATCTCAAGAACATCTCTGTAACACCAAATGTTGTTGTTCATGGTGGCCATGAGGTAGGTACTCGTCGTGAGCAGATGCTTATTGTCCAGATGCAATTTTAATTGTCTATATATTTAATTTTTTTTACCAAAAATGATCATTAAGAGATTATCTTTATTTTATATTTTTTAAATGTTAAAATCATTTTTTCACAAAAGAAATAAATAAATCTGGAAGATCCATAGATGAGCACCGAAACCACCTTCATGCAGTTTTAATATATAGTTTTTCTTATTTGATGATGATTTTTTAATAGATATATATATATATATATTTTTTTTTTTTGTTTCTGTGATTGATGGCTTTGGTGCCTTCAGTATGCAATAGTTTGGACGAAAGGTGAGAGACACTATGGAGCGAGGGCAACCATGAACGTTTGGAAGCCTAATGTTGAACAACGCAACGAATTTAGTATCTCTCAACTCTGGGTCGTAAATAACGATGATGCTCAAAATCTCAACACTATCGAAGCTGGTTGGATGGTATCTGTTGTTGTTGTTGTTGTTGTCTAATTTATGTCTCTATATATATATATATATATCAATTGTATATAATTATTCCAAATTTCTCATACCTTAAATTCAAACAATTAATTAGGTGAGTCCAGAACTATTTGGAGACTCTCGCACCAGGCTATTCACATATTGGACTGTAAGTTCAAATTTCTATGCAAACCTTACTTTATTTGTTTTTCTCTCTAAATCAAATCACACTCTTGATAATTATTATTGTTATATGCAACAGACTGATTCATACAGAGATACTGGATGCTATAATCTGCTGTGCTCTGGCTTTGTTCAACTCAATGCTGGTGTAGCTGTGGGAGCCACCATCTGGCCACTATCTTCCTATGGTAACGCTAAATCCCAAAATGTAATCAAGATCCTCATATGGAAGGTACCATTCCTTGTATTTTGAACGAATCATGATTATATATACATATATATTCTTTCTGGTACAAAATATAATCAATTTATAAGTCATATTTAACCAATCCACCCGAACTAAAGAAAGATTGTTTAATTCATCAGATCTGTATGTCTTAAGTTGAAAAGAAAAGTTCATATTTGTCCCTATTCAAATATCTCCCACCTCTCCCCTTTCTTGATATCCAATGTGTATTACCATTAAATAGGAGTGAAATTGGAAAAATGGTGATTGATAACTTGGCTTATATCATAGATCAAGAATTTCTTCTAAAAGCTACCCGACTAATATCCTAGACAGGAGGAAGTGTGTGTGTGTGTGTGTGTGTGTGTGTGTAACTTGGCTAATGTTAATTATTGATTCTATGTTCCTAATGAGCAGGATAAACAGAATGGAGATTGGTGGATGCAATATGGTAAGGACCAAGTCATGGGATATTGGCCATCATCTATATTCACACACCTCTCTGAAAGTGCATCATTGATAGAGTGGGGAGGCGAAGTACTAAACTCAGAATCTAATGGAAAACATACAAGAACACAAATGGGAAGTGGCCATTTTCCTAGAGAAGGTTTTGGCAAAGCAAGCTATTTCAACAACGTTAAAGTTATTAATGGCAATAATCAAATTGTGCCTCCTACTAACCTGATGCCTTACGTTGATAATTCCAATTGCTACTCTATCCAAACTGGCTCTTCTCGTCTTTGGGGCACTTTCTTCTATTATGGAGGTCCTGGAAGAAACCCTAGTTGCCCTTGATCGATCATTTTACTTGAATTAATGTTCCGATATGTTATTATCAACTGATCGATGTGATGAAACTGTTGTTTTGGAATATTATTGTTATCTTTAAGGGTTTCGTATATATATTTTTAAGGTTTTAATAAAATTTCCTACAAAGATTTGATATTTTTGTCCTCTTGGTTGATCTCAGATGCTGTATACGTCCATTGTGGAAAAGGAGAGGCTTAATCTACTTGTCTGCATTGCTATTTTATGAGTAAAATTCTTTGATCTATATATGAGAATATGAATCATTTAATGGAAAAGGAAAATTTGAAGTTAAAATTTTTTGTGTGTGTGTGTGTGTGTGTGTGTTACTTTGTAGATGAAGAATTTGAAAAAATCAACTTGAAAGAGGCCACTGAAAAGAAATTCACGGGGAAATATTTTTCAAAAAAGTTATAAAGGTATCGGTAAATGGGGAAATCAATATAATGGATGAAAGTTTTGTTTTTTTAAAAAAAATTATTTTTATTTTTAAGGTTTTTGTATAGTTTAAGGTTTTAATAAAAAATTATTACAAAGATTTGATATTTTCCTATTCTTGGTTGATCTCTTAATTCTACATACGTTGTGTATAAGAATAGAGCATTAATATATATAGGTAAATGCGCATTATTGAATATGTTACTTTTATGTTAAAGCTTGATCTAGTTGTATGACTTCGTAAAAGAAACACTTGGAAGTTAAAATTATATGCATGACTTTGCTGCTGAACTTTTTTTTTAAAAAAGAATCAATTTGAAAAGGGCAACGCAAATGAATTTAAGGACAAAATTTTTTTTTTAAAAAAACAGAAATGAAATTATATAAAGTTATCGGTAATTGCGGGAAATCAGTATAGTGGAAAAGGGATTTTTTTGAAAAAAAATCCATATTATTCTGCTCTCAATGATAAAAATTAAAAAATGGAAAGATAAGATTTTCTTCTGCTCTATGATAGAGCCTCTTCAAAGGGCCTTTTGACGGTCAATTGGTATATTTCTACAAGTTACCAAATCTTGTCTTTATTTTTTCTTTGATAATCCATTTCTTTATTAAATGCATACTATTGTTGCTTTTTTTGGATGTTGGCAATTACACATTTGGTAATAGGGATTAATGTAATTTATTGTCATAATTATTATAAGCTAATCTCAAATTAAAAGAGATACGGTAATAAATTATTTATAAAAAACAGAGATATGGTAATAAATTAGAACAATATAAGAAAACCTTAAAAGAAATTGATGTAATACAATCTTATAGTTATTTCTAATTATAATGTTAAAAATTTTCCTTAAATAATGTGGCTTTCCTTTTCTGGTAGACAGACTCATTTTGGTAAGTAAATCTCATCAAATTATACGGTAACTTCACATTCAAGAAATGATGTAAAATTTTCACTCGGAGGGAATGATGTTTGAAGAAAGTTTCCCATTATTTCTTCACAAGCCAATTATCTCTGAAGAGACTCAATTTTCACTCAGAGGCAATGATGTTTAAAGAAAGTAAAGAATCTTCAAAGCAGAAACCAATTTCTCAGTTATGACACCAAAGTGGAAGTTGCCCAAAAGGGACTATTCCTTTAAGAATAAGAGACCAAGACATCTTAAGAGCAGAGTCCATCCAAAAATTTGGGAAGAAGAATCACAACACTTTCCTGAGTTTGCATCTTTTAAAACTGATGCTCAATACCAGGTATAAATATGAGGAATATCCAATTGACTTATATCAAGGTAGTTTTTCAGTTTTATGTTCATATACTACTTGTTAATGTAATTTTCTTGTTGCTTATTTGATTATTTTGGAACGTCTAGTTGCCACCGTTTATGTGACGGGAGATAGGTATTATGGAGGCAAGGCAACTATGAACGTTTGGAAACCCATAGTTGAAAAGCACAATGAATTTAGTAACTCTCAATTGGGGATACAAAATGGTGATAAAAGTAAAGGCTATATGATAGCATTCAAGCCCGCTGGCAGGTATAAATTCTTTAATTTCTCTCCCAAAAAAATTATCCATCCATACTGTGCGTACCTGTAGACTGACTAAATATCTGCAGATACCCACAAGAGTTAAGGATCACAGCTCTGGATGCAAAAAACTACTTTACATAGCAAATACACGTTTGAAAAAAGGAGAGTTTTCAGAGAGGGAGAGAGAGAAATGAGTCCTTATTTTTTTTCCGTAAGTTGTTGTGCTTTGAGATCCATCCTTTAATTATTTATATAATAAATTTCAAATTTCTAACAACAACTGTGCGCTTTCTCTCAATCTGAATTTAAATTATATTTTGGGAAATCACCATATATTCTTATAAGAGTGCTTATTTACACATCTTTCCCAAGAGTGGATGATGCCCATATTTCAATACATACACACATGTATACATGCATAGGTACGTACATACATATCAAGCAATAAACTTCTCATTTCTTATGTGCTCACCGACGTTTCTCCTTTTTCTTAGGTGAATCCGGAGCTATATGGAGATTATAACACCAGACTTTCTACATTTTGGACTGTGAGTTCAGCTTTGTTAATTCACAACCCAAATTTTAGTTTCGAAAGTTCATTCTCTTGATTGTTGTTACTATTAATTAAACTAATTTAGGAATTTTATTTGACAAATAAAACAGGCTGATTCAGCTCAAAATACAGGATATGTTATGATATGCTTTGCTTTGGTTTTGTTCAACTTAACAACGGGGTAGTTGTAGGAGCCGCCATCCAACCAGTGTCCGTCTATGGCAACCTTAAAACCTAATATGATATGACCATCCTTATTTGAAAGATACCAACTCTTGTCATAAAAGATTACATCAATCTAATTGTCATTTTCATAGAAATGATAAATGAAATAAATTGGTTTATCTGAACAAATGAGATATAATCTTCCTAAAATACCATGTGTGACAGTTAGATTATATATCAAATTAGTTTGGAGAGAAATGATAAATATAGGAAACAACCTTGATTAAGGCCTTCTATTCAGGACACACACACATATCCATATATCTCTAAGGATATAACATGCTTGTTTCCTCACATTAGAGGGATTTCAATTCTGTTTGATGAATACTTGAATCTTGTATATTTACCATCTGATATATAGGATTCTATCTCATACCTGATTACTTCAACCTTATCAGATCCAATCAATGGAGACGGGTGGATGCAATATGGGAAAGAAACAGTGGTGGGATATTGGCCGTCGTCTTTGTTTTCGCGCCTCTCCGATAGTGCGACGACGATACACTGGGGAGGCGAAGTGTTGAACATAGCATCAGAAGATGGGAAACACAGCACAACACAAATGGGAAGTGGACATTTTGCTGGGGAAGGCCCTGGGAGATCAAGTTATTTCATGAACATGAGAATTGTGAATGGGAAAAACCAATCTGTGTCGCTCCTCCTAATGGTGTTGCCACTTACGCTGATCATGTCAATTGCCACTATGTGAAAGTGGAACTTCATAATGATGAACGTGGAGCCCACTTCTTTTTTGGTGGTCCAGGAAGAAACCTTGCTTGCTCTTGAGGGACAGAGACAGAGAATTGTTATTATGCATATTTTGATACTATTAGTTTTCTTTTCGAAATCATGATTTTTGGTGTGACAAGATATAAGAAGGCGTCTTTGTTGTTGCCTTAATTAGCTATATTAATTGTTTTTATGTACGTTAAGTTCTTCGCATTAACCTCGTAAGTAAAAGGTACACTTCATACGAGTTTCCATGGGGAAGTTAATTTTCATATTCCCAAAGTTACTTATGCATAAGCGATAGCTTATGCCTGAATAAGTACATTTTTTACGCAATTATATCCTTACGAAACTATATTTAAAAATATATGAATCAAAATCAAAATTCCATTGAATCAAAATCACAATTTGTAACTTCCATTTTTTTTAGTTTGATCTATTATGTTATGTATAAATTTATATACTCTTTTCACTAAAACCGTCATGTCATGTGCCTATCAAAATATAAAAGAAACAGATATAAAAACAGGAATAAGAAAAGTTAAGAAAGTAAGGAACCATGTAACTTCCATGTTTTCATTATTTTATTCATCTATATATGCATCTGCACATATATTGAAAGTTTATACTCAAATATATATATATATATATGGCTTCAAGTCTTAATTCTCAATATTGCACTCCATAATAACCAATCCTGGAGAAGATGCATATGTAAATACAAACATGTTAGAAAATGTGTTACCATACTGAAAAAAGCTGACACATACATGTTTTTTTATAAATTATAATAAATAATGAATTATTTTGAAAACTTTATATAATACATAGGACCGGAAGGATATATACAATCAAATTTATCAAATTATTGAACAGGATGTAAATATATCTATCTTTTGCCAGAATGTATTGTAAATATATCAAATTATCTTTTCACATTTGTACATGGATTAAATCAATGGTACATAATTCTCTCATAATATTTCCTTTGGTCGAAATTTTATAATTGTTTTAACTTATTACCTGGCTTTTATACATCAATCTTTTATATTAAAATGTCTCACATGCAAACCTTACTAAGCAATAAAACCAATTGCTTGAAATGAAAGGAAAACGAAAGAAATGAAACAGACCCAATCAAGATGCGAAGTAAACAAAAAAAAAAAAATCAATCAATCAAAGAGACATAATGAAAACCTACTTGTTGCAGTCCAAATCGGGAGAAATCACGAAGGGCAAAGAGATGCCACAGTTATCAGGAAGATCGTGAGCGTTTTGAGGATTAATTGCGATGGTTTGAGCAGCAGCCTTGATGCATTCACAAGCTGTCTTTCTATCTTCCGGCGTTGACGCCGCCGATACCAGAGCTTTGGCTCCATCGCAACATGCAGACGGTGGCTTCGCTCCGGTGGGGCCGGTCAAGTACTCATCGCATGGCTTCAGATAGCCTACCGCTTGGTCACACGACGTAATTGCAGCCTCACAGGAATATGAAGCAGCAGCTAGCAGAAGCAGAAAGACCAGAATCAGTGGAAGCACACAGTGAGAAGAAGGAGGACTCATGGTTTGATATACACAAGAAAGAAGCGATTATTATTATCTGTGTTCTTGATTCTACCTGAAACATTTTCTATATATAGCTAGAGAGAGAAAGAGGAATTAATCAAAGAAGAGCCTTGGCTGACAAGTTATTGATCGTTTTGGAATAATAGGCGCCGTTTGGAGAGTGATCGATGATCATCATCATCTTTGTTCTTCTCTTCATTGTTGTATTCTCTTACTTAATGCACACTGAAAGAAATCGTAAAGGCTATATAACTGTTCGCATTTGCTGAGATGAGCAAGGAAGCTCAAAGAGGTGATATATAGATGTTTGTGATTATAGGTTTAGGCGTTAGCCAAGAAAATGGTTAAGGTTTGTTTGTTCTAAAAAAATATCCTACTTTTTTTATTTATACAATTTAAACCCATACACACATAAACCTGTCAATGGTAGTTAAACTTGCCACTAAGGCAGCTTTGCTGCTGGCCAATTATATTTAAATTGTATTATAAACGATGTCTTATATCTAGGATGAAAGCAAAGGGAGTATAATGATTTGAACAATTATAAATTTTAAATCATCTTTTATTATAACTTAATTATTTGCTAGGAGTATATTTGAAAATATTTTCTAATTCTTTATAGAATTATATTGCAAAAAGTTGTTGATGGAACAATACTGGAGGGAGTTAGTTTTTTTAAGTTTTGTTTAAAATTATTTTTATATATCATGATATACACACACACTACTATTAATTATTTTTTGGACTGAAGATACACTACTATTTATTTGAAGTTGGTAGATAGAGCTAGATTTGGTTTCTTTATCGTTATTACGTCTTAAGTACGGAGATTATGTCATTTTCCCCGTCATCTTTCTGTATCCAAGTTTAATTCTTAAACAAAAATAACTGTTCTACCTCATCGTTGCTTCAACCCTTCTCGATTCTACTTTTTTTCGAGTAAAAACTAGATATCATTCAAGTTCAAAACATTACCAAAAGAGTCCGATATCCACTATATCTCCCTCCAACACCCCTTTTTGTATATCAAAAAGAGGTTGGTTATAATAACAAAAGTTCCCCACAAAACTGTGACACATTTTTGTTAATCTATTTGCTAGAAAGTTGGTCTCCCTCGCAACATGCTTAAAACAATATTCCAATTCCGAGAAATTAATTGTTGGGCTTCTTTTGCAACATCCTTGAAAGGATAATTACTGGTGCGACCCGGAGTAACTAGGTTAATAACCTCAATAAAATCTATGTTAATTATGACATGGTTATAGCTATGGTTCCAGCATATCTGTAAGCCATAATAACTGCAATGACTTCTGCAATAGCAGGAGGAACCATGGTAAGCTTGCAGCTAAAGTCATCAATCCATCGATCATTCCCCTGCTTAGATGACCCCACTGCAACCACTTCGTCCTAGAGCAAGAGCCATCCACTTCAAGCTTAACAACATCTTGCCTTCCATTGAAGTCCACCCGTGGCTTAACACGTTGCCTTTCATTGTATTGTAGGTAATTTCATCACCTTGATCAACCTCTACACCAATTGCTTGGTATGGAAATTGAGGAAGGATGATATCTTGACTTTGTAAACTTTGTGTTGTCTTTTAAGTGATTGAATGAATGCAGTTTCTTATTAAAAAAACGTCTACAGCCTCGAGCTCGTGAGGTGATATTATAGAAATCGCATAAGAAAAGATGTTCATGGATCTGGATAAGAGGCCCATGTCAAGCCACTGAGGCCCATCTCCGGAGCTTCGCCCCGACTAATCCGGACTTGACCCGCGTCCAGCACCTAGGAAAGGTGGAAAAGTCTCCCAACGGTGGCTGTTGCATTCAAAAGGCTCGAACTCGAGACCTTGTTTAAATTGGAACAAGCCGCTTACTACTTGATCCAACCAACCGTTGGTTTTTTGTCTCAGTTATTGACACTTTTTTCTAAACAAAAACAAAAGAATTTGAATCAGACAAGATTTGAACCCTCAAGGCCTCAACCTCGTATACTTGCACCAGACCGCAAGACCATTGGTGGGTTATTGATATTTTCTGCACGGTGTTTTAATTAGCTATTTTTTTAAATGATTTTACAGAATTTAAGATAAATATGTGAGGAAGTTTTATTCCAACTTACGTGAAAATGCTTTTTGTAATTTGTCTTGACATGTTTTACTCCTTGTTATGTTTGGTTTTTCCCTCCTTTTTTTAAACAATCCATACCGCCTAAAGCCTAAACTCAGAACTGGCTTGCTTGATTGCCCTCTTTTTAGTTAGTTACTTTGGTACTAGCTTTGTACCACTCGCCGATAACTCAAATTAAAGGTGCGTAGCTTGTTCAATAATCAAACGGTTCTATGCGTATCCCCTCACCTATTACTTACTTACCTATGGTTGAAAGAACCCCTCACCTAAATACTTACCTACTTATGGTTGAAAGAAATTGGTTAATTCGTCTGTATGACAAATCTAAGAATAGCCAAAACGCCTCTAACAATATATATATATATATATATAAGAGGGTTAGGGCGGTTCTTTAGGCACTTCACACCTACTTATAACAAGCATGTACAAACACAAGCAAGCTTGCATATAATGGTTTCAAAGCTTTGTATGAATGATTTTTTGGTTGCAAGAGGGTATGAAATGAAGGGGGAAGTGAGTGTAAATGCAGTGTCACATAAGACTTGGTATAATTTTTAATCCATCAAGTTTGCCTCATTTTAAATTTGGTCAATAAACTAAGTTCATAATTTATTGTACACAAGTGATACAAAATTGAAATTTCAAATCGATGATGACACGTTGACAACATTTTTCAATATCTGAAACAGAGGTTTGGTACCAATCGCTTAAACAAATTGTTTAAAGAAGAACATTAACAACTGACATGAATCAGATTCAATCGCATTCAACACAAGTACAACTAAAAAATAACATCGATCATTCTCATAGAGGAATGAATTAACAAGAAATGTAGAGTATCCATTGGCAAGGCAAGGAACAAGCAAGGGGGATGTCAAAATAAGTGTTTGAATCTGTGAATTATAGTGACACCTATTTGCGTCGGTGTTTATTTATAAACCATCATGCATAGTTACACATGCCAGGGTTTCTAACACACCAAAGTGGCTGAATTGGCTCAGCCCCTATACCTCTTCTTACCATTCTGCTTCTCCATTCATTCAATCTATCTGTGGCCTCTGCATATCTCTTCATACCCTTCTCGTCTCTGTTCCCCGACCACAGCGACTCGGCCATGGCCGATGTTCTTGGCCAAAGTCTCGAATCCAAAACAGTTTGATCAGCTTGCTCACTCCACAATGCCACTTCTCCACCAAGAACCAACTTTGCCTCAGCTTCACTTAAACCATATGTGATATCATAGTTATAAATAAGCTGCCAGGTCTTGAAGGGTCCACACCAAGACCCTCCATCCCCTTGGTCTCCACTTTGAATATCATAATGAGAATTATTCCCAACAAAATTCCCATGTCCGCAGTCCAGATAATAGAAATCCGCAGACGAAACAATGGTTCGGTATCCGGAAGAAACGAGTCGTTTTGTGTTGTTGCGTCCGTTGTTCCATGTCTGTAGAATCACATTTTCTTTAGGAAGCATTGTGGATGACACGTGAACTTGGTCAGATAGGTAAATATCTTCCCAATAGACTACCGTTCGGTTGAAGGATAAGATGTAAGGGAGAGTGGAATTGATGAATGTCTCGAGAAGTTGGTTGAGGGTTCCATTGTTGGCCAGGAAGGTTTGAATTGTAAGGTCGGTTTTCCAGCAAGCTGGGATGACCTCATCAGCACCACCGTGGTAGAGTGGTTCAGGAAATAATGAGGTAACATCCTTAATGATATTCTCAAGTACACTGTAGGTCTTAGGATTTAAGGGATTCAAATGTCCTGTTCCAGGTTCTGCAGCAAGTGGAACACCTCCCGGTGGATTCCAGAACATGTTGGCACATGTTACAATCTCAGGGTATGCCAATGCCCAAGATCCTGTGTGCCCTGTCAATTCACAGCCCCTTTTAATCAGTAATCAAGGTAATATGAAATTTACAAACAACAATAACAATATCAATCCTTATCTCATTAGATGAAGTTGGCTATATAAATTTAACAACGGTAATGTTCTCTATAAGCAATAACATGTTTGCACAATGTGTAATGACATTACAAAAAACTACAATAACAAGAAGCAGCCCACTAGATAAGGTTGATTACATAATCTCATGACGTCATTGTGCTTTATTCACAAACATATCTTTAGATAAATTATTAACCAAAAGATCCTATACAATGACTTCATAAAGCATTCTCTTTGGTCATTTTCTACCTCTTTTCATATGACTCTATATTGTTAGACAGATTCAGTTCAGCTTGCTGATTCACATTGTCTCCTGAACAGTTATCATCATTGTCTGAATGGATACAGACCCAAATATATGATGCATGCAATATATAAAATGTGTATACACGGTGCCAAATAAACATCAAATGTATTGGAATCTGTTTTTCAAGTATACGAGCTTTATGTATCATGATACCTAGTACCATCGCTGACTTGTATGTAAAAGGGCATGGCTTTATATCAGAATAATCTGTCCTGATCCTTCTGTGCACACTTTCGAACTTAATAATTAAATTGGGCAATCCCAAACTTTCCAAAATCTCTACTTACAAAAACACTTCAACTCAGTGGTATAATTTGGACTCCTTTGATACGAATGTTTAAACGCATCAAACACAAAATATGACTGGTCTCATACTTTTGGACTGTAATACTCTCTGGTTTTAAATATAATTTCAAATATAAATCTCACTAGTAGTGCATGACCGGAGTGAGTGATATGCTAATGCTAACAGAAGCCATGGTGGAAGTTCTAAACATTCAAGTCAGACGAAAAGTAACAGCAACTGATTATATCAATGAGCCTCTTCTTTTTGTTGCTGCTGCTGGGGATATCAATCGGTTATCAGTTCTTGCACAGACAAATTTCAAACTTTAAGACAATTAATAATAATAATTCGGCTGATCCTAAAGGCATTTACGAGAGACTAGCCAATTGGTTACATCCAAATGACTAGATATAAAGTTGTGGGGCCTATCACAAAGCTGTTTAGTTTCACTTAGAATATAATAATACATTTATATATGCAGATAAAACCAAGCTCTATTTTTTTAAAATTTCATTGTACAGATTTGGACAAACAAAGGATGATTAAATATTTGAAGGGAAAAAGTGATAAGTTGACTCAAGACATAATCTCATAGGCTGTCTTATATGTAAAATATTCATTTTCACGAATAATTTCTATTGATATTTGAATTTAAAAAAAATTGAAACTTTTTTAACCTTGTATAAATGTACTCACATATTCATTAAAAAAAAGTCCATATCCGCAATCTTAAAATCATTTGCAGGGGGCACCAAATTCAGAAGAGGAAAACATACTGGGGAAATTTAAGATTAGGTTCAAAATAGAGAGATTAATAAACAAAATATTTTAAAGATCAGTAAAATTACTATCATATCACAGCAGTAACTGATCCTGTTGATATTAACAACCTCACCAGCCATTAATAACAATTGGACCAACTACTGTTAGGACCTAATAATAATTTTAGCAATCTTTAAAATTTTTTATTCATTAATCGAATTACTTATAATATAATGATAAATTTCCTATGATACAATCTCTGTTTTTGTGGCAAAAAATTATTCTATAATCTCAAAGTAATTTAGAGCTTGTTTGGAAACTATTTTAAAAATAACTTTTACAGATTCCGAGATAAAATAAAGGTTTTGAAAAGTGATTTATATTTAAAAAGTTATTAGCTTTTACGAATTCTGAGGTAAAAAAATAGGTAAGAAAGATGAAAGAGAAATAGTAAAAAATAGGAAAGATGAAAAATAAAGAAGAAAAAAGTAGACAAGAAAAATAAGAAAAAAAACATGAAAAAGGAAAAAATAAGAAAAAGAAAACATAGATTTCAAATCACGTTTTGTAACAAAATAACTTTTTAAAAAATTTTATATATTTAGAAAAATTCAGATTTTAAAATAAAATTTAAGTTTTAACACTGGATTTCGACAGGACGAGGCAATCCAAGGTTGTTATTTCATAGGGCAATACTGGTCACATTATTATTGAATTTTTTATAGTTAATTACTTGCAGGGACAGTATAGTAATTTTGTTTTGAAAAAAATATCTGCAGCAGCCCGATGGCAAACATTCCGTATCTTTCAATAAAAAATTGGGGTCACTGAGTCAAATTAGAAAAACGAACCAGGTGAGTCAATTTCTGGCAGAACTCTGACACCGTAATCAAGCCCAAATTGAACGATCCTTCTAACATCGGCCGGAGAATACTGCATATCGGAGCCATACGAACCCTTGTCGGCCAAATCTGGTTCCGACAGAACCACCAACGGAAAAGAATGCGAGTCCGTAATGTGCCAGTGAAACACGTTCATCTTGTTCATACTAATCGCCGAAATCATCCTCAGAATATCCTCCACCGGGAAGTAATTCCTCGACGTGTCAAGCGTAACCCCTCTGTGAGCGAACAACGGCGCGTCCCAGACGTATACTCCCACCGCCACGCGCGTCGGATTTCCCCATACGAGCTGCGAGAATGTCTCCAGGCCTCGCATGGCGCCCCACGGCGTTGCGGCAGTGAGATTGGTGGGTCCGGCTGCAGGGATTGTGAGAGAGTAAGACTCATCGACGCCGTGGTGGAGCGGAGCGGCGGAATCAGCGACGGTGATGGCTAGGGATTGTAAGGGAAGAGTGTTGGTGGAGAAATTGACGGCGGAGGGAGGGACAAGAGGGCGATGGTGCTCAGTGAGGATGAGGCGGAGGTAGCGGGTGACGGTGGCGGCGAGGTGTATGTGGTGGTCGGCGTTGGTGGTGATGGTGAAGGAAGGAGAGAGGGAAGTGGCTTGTTGAGGTGAAGACCATTTGAGAATTCTTGGTTGAGGCCACACGGTAATGCTGGTGGTGGTGGTCGCAGCAGATTGCACCTTCCATACCGGAGAACCGAATAAGCAGAGTGCCACTACAAGAAGTGGCATGGAAGTTGCATTGAAAGCCATTGTTGGTGGGACTGCCAATTGGGTGGAATTGTTGGTGCTTCAATATATACTAAATTTTTTCAGCCCA
>JANTPZ010001695.1:0-24498 GCA_025593235.1 Vachellia pachyceras | reverse complement strand
AACATACACTCTTGGAAGATCTCCTTTGTGGATGCTCTAGTATTGTCTAACACCTGCGTACATCTGGTCTTCCACAGGGTCCAACATACATGTGTAAATATCTTCGACCAAGGCCATCGGCTGAATCTGGCCTTACTAGGTTGGTGATTTGCATTCCATGAGAGCCAATCCTGTAAATCACGAGAAAAGAAAGCAGTAAAAAGGTTAGTATGAAGAAATTCTTTCCAGACCTCTCTTGCTCTCTCACAGTCTCGTAGGGCATGAATCACACTCTCCTCACATAAACACCCAAAAGGGCACTCTCCCATTATTGACATCCCTCTCCTATCTCGAAGGGAATTGGTAGCAATTCTCTCATGGGTTGCTTGCCATATGAAAAACTTTATTTTCTCGGGAACAGGCCAACGCCAAATCTTCTTCCAGAACAGACTAGAAGGCTCATCAGACGTAGAGAGGAAAGCATACGCATATTTGACAGAGAAAGTGCCATCAGAGGAACCCCTCCACACAAGTTTTCCTCCTTACCATTTGAGAGGGGCATGCCTGGAGGACAATGCTAAGAATATGAGGTAAGAGGAACCTTGCCCACTTCTCAATAACCCACATACCACTAGGAAGAATAAAATCCACAACATTCGCATCATGTTGGATCTGATCCAAAATATGATCCATAAACTCTATAAGCGACCTATCCATCTTTATCCATAAGTCCCACCAGACCTGAATGGTTAGACCATTATTCACCTTCCTCCCAATCCCAGAATAGAAAAGATCTAATACCTCAGTAATAGCCTTCCAAGTGAGGGAATTGAACTTACTTCGAACTACTTTAGGTATTGACTGGCTCCCACAGTTATACTTGGACCGAAGGCATTGAACCCAAAGGGTATCCGGTTTAGTGACCAGGCCCCAACAAAGTTTCATTATAAAAGCTTTGTTCTGCAGCTCCAAATTTTTTATGCCCAGACCTCCATACCTCTTGTTCTTCATAATTTGGCTCCAGACAATATGATGCATTTTCCTTTTATTCTCATCCTGAGACCAGAAGAAATTCTTGCTGACCCTTTCAATCTCCTTGAGGACTTCTTTTGGAAGCAGCACCGATTGCATTTGGCAGGAAGGAAGGGCTGAAAGCACTGCCTTTATGAGAACCGTTCTCCCCGCCATCATTAGGTATCTACCTTTCCACTATGAAAGCCTTGACCGAACCCTCCTTTTTAAGTGTCCAAAAGTCGCTTTAGTCACCCGCGAGTGAATAATGGGGACGCCAAGATATTTACGGAGATCGGCAGTGGTTGTGATACCCAACCATTGGCTTAAATTGGAAGCTCTTCCATAATTGACATTTCTTGAGAAGAAAGCTCGAGACTTGGATAAATTTATCCTATATCCTGAAATTCCATATAAACGTGCCATGACCTTTTTTATAGTACTCATTTGACTCAAAGAAGCTACAGTAAATAGGAGAAGGTCGTCAGCAAAGAAAGGTGGGATAGCCGAGGACCTTGATTCGGAAAGCAGAGAGGTTTCCACCTACCACTCATACACTCCGCCTTAATCAAATGCCCTAACTTCTCCATGCACAGGACGAACAAGTATGGGCTTAGCGGATCTCCCTGGCGGATTCCATGTGACGGGGCAAAAGCTAGACCTTCAATACCATTCCACAGGACTCTCATGGTTGCCGTGTCAATGCACCTAAGGATCAAATGAACTAGATTGTCCAGCAGCCCTACCTCCCGTAAGGTGTTCTCCAGAAATCCCCAGTCAAGTCTATCATAGGCCTTTTTCATATCCACCTTAATCGCGATGTACCCTTTCCTACCTGATTTAGTCCTCATGAGGTGTATGGCTTCTTGAGCGACAATAATGTTGTCGCAACTTGAACGAGAAGCGATGAAGCTGCTCTGCTCAGGCCCTACCAGCTCCTGCATAATGTGTCTAAGTCTCGTAGCCAAAACTTTGTGAGCACCTTGAAGCTAACATTGCACAGGGAGATGGGTCTCATATCCTTCAGCATAGTAGGGTTCTCCACTTTGGGGATGAGCACAATGTTTGTTTGGTTAACAGCTCTAACAGAAGATGGGTCCAGGAACGCCTGTTTAACCAAAGCACAAACTTTTGGTCCAACAACCTCCCATTGGGTTTGGAAAAAGTGCGCTTGCATACCATCCGGGCCTGGGGCTTTGAAAGCGCCCATAGAGAAGGCTGCATTCTTGACCTCAATGTCACTCACTTCTTTATGGAGGATGTGAAGTTGAGAATCACTCAACCACAGGAATTCATGTGACCAATTAGAGGTGCTCAGGGTAGTCACATCCTTAGTGTAGAGATCTTGATAGTAATTACAGGCCATGACCTTTAACTCATCCTGGTCATCCACCCAATTTCCCTTTCATCTTGCAAGGCCAGGATGTTCTTCCTTCTCCGTTTCACGACAATGGAAGCATAGAAGTATCTCGTGTTTCGGTCACCCCACTGAAGCCAATTGCATCTGGATTTTTGAAACCAAAGAAGCTCCTCTTGCATTAGCATCTGGAAGTATCTATATCTTTCAATTTCAAAATAAAATCTAATTGGTCCAAATCTAATTGATCGAAGAAGTTCATCAAGATCGCAAGTGAGAGGGTGAGAGAGAGCTGCGTGGGGGACCTGCCGTTCATGTGGGTCATGCAAGTTCCACGACACAAGGTTAAAGTTCGAAGCTTTCTATTTAATTAGCTCTTTAAAGCGAAATCTCTCATGTCAAAAGTTTGTGAAGTGTTATAAAGTGTGTGAGAGGAATAAATAGATGAATAAATTAAAATAAAGAATATATATTTTATTTATTGAGTTCGTGACATGACTTGCTCCAGTCATACACACACATATATATAATATACAAGTAATCAAATTATCTAAATAAAAAATTGGTTAAAGAAACTGAACAAAAAATATATTTTATTTTTCAAAAGTGCCCTTATCCACGGAGAGAATGAATTAGAGAGAAAATTAAAGCAAAAGGAAGTGTGTGAAAGATAATTAGTGTAATGATGTGTGTGTATAACATGTAATTAATTGGAATAACAAAAATTGGTTAAAATTTAATAAAAGATCATATCACCCAAAATTTTATGGACCGGAGGAAGATGAATTATATTACGTTGTGATCTATGGATTTCACTTGCCACAAATTTTATATTTTTTACTATACAAAAAGAAAGGGTCAAGGTGCATATTTAATAACGAAGTATTACTGAAAGAGTATATTGGACAAAAATATTATGGAAGGTTCTTATATACACATGATCAATTGAAAACATAGAAACAATAACAACCCTGTTAAATTTGTGAAAACGTCCATTAGTTTATACATAGGTGATACCGAAAGTGGATTTGAGCATTGCTAACATGATGGTTGGAAAAGGTTCAAGATGCATATTTGACAATGAAGCATTACTGAAATAGAATATTGGACAAAAATCTTTCGAGAGGCATTTAAATACACATGATCACTTGTAAACATAACAAAAATAACAACGTCATTACATATGATCAACTAAGTCTTACTGCTATCTTGTTGAGACTTGATACTAAACTAATTTATTTATGGGTGTGCATCAAAAATTTGATGTTCTAATATATTGCGTATACTAATTCGACATGATCTTGTATATACTTGGTGTCTTTTGTAATGTTAATTTTGGTCTCAAAAGTTGTCATTTCCTTGATCCCAATAGAGCTATTTTAAGCCAAGTGTATTGAACAATGTTTAAAAACAAGCCTACGGCATATCTCCTCATGTTAGCCTTCTTACCACCTGCAAATATATTTTTGCTTATGCGGTTTGTTAGAACCCACTATTCTCATGTGGGGATGGGAGGAAATATCTAGTAGTTGGACAAAAATGATCTACCACATCAACCAAACCTTTGGGATTGTTATTTTTGCAATGTTTCCAAATGATTATGTGTAGGTAAGTACCTCCAAAAACAATTTTGTCAAATTTGTTCTTTCATTAACATTTCATTGTCAGATATGCACATTAACCCTTCATTCAATTCTCCAACCGCCACGTTAACAATGCTCAAATCCATATCCGTTACCACTAGTGTATAAACTAACAGACATCTTTGTAGACTTAACGAAGTTGTTATTTTTGTTATGTTTCCAATTGATCATGCATATTTAAGAATTTTCCAAAACATTTTTATCCAATATACTGTTTTAGTATCACTTTCTTGTCAACATGGGAATATTTCTATTTTTTGGATAGTACCTCTTGCTATGACTCTTCTTTTAGATTTAGTTTTTACTTTTTTTTAAGATTTTGCAACAAATTCTTATACTTATTAGAAAAATAATTTAATTTATACTTATATGTTAAAACCTTTGCTAATAATTCAAGTACTTCTTATGGAACTCTTCCTTAAACCCATGTTTTATTGCAAAACCTAAATTTTACTTTAAAATTTAAGTTTTATTCAAGTACTCACATTTTTTTTAAAATCTTTGTTTTGTAACAAAACCCAAGTTTAAAATCTAGGTTTTAAAAAAGTTATTTTCCTGTCAAATCGCATTCTTTCTAATAATAAATTTTCTTTTTCCTTTTTTCTTTCTTTTTCATCTTTCCTACTTACTTTTTGTCTCGAACTTTAAAAACCTAGTAACTTTTCAAACACAATCACCTTTCAAAACTTAGGTTTTGCCTTAGAACCTGTAAAAACTATTCTACAAAATTTAGAATTTACTTCGAACTCCATAAAAATTATTCTTAAAACGGACTTTAAAACGGACTTCCAAACGAACTTAACGATAATGATTATTGATCATGATAATATCAATTATATATATTTGATAATAGACCTGTCCTCTAATTTAAGGTCCCTACATGCAATATTGTTATCTTAAAATGATAAAATCTCAACAACTTTACAAGCACTTGAAATATTCATGTGCTCTTGCAGTGCTTATAATTTAATTTCAAATTTAAATTCTTCAAAGTATAAATTTGCTGTAAAAAAGATAGAAATTCATTTCTTCAATCTATTTACTTTCACTCTTAATATAAAATAATGCACTATTAATGTCCCATTCCTTAGAGTCTATCCTGTCAACTCTAGTGGTACAATATCCTTTGTTTTGTGTGTGTAATTGATCAATTAAAAAAATGACAGTAAATACAAAACCTATATTTTGTGGAAAACGCTTTTAAAGAGACCACGTATGAAACAACGTATTTATTATATATATATATATATATATACAATTTTATTTTTGTTAAACATATGAATGAAGATAATCTTGTTCAAGGTACTATCGGATATAAAATATTGAAACATTTTTTTTATTAGAGACTCATAATTTACCATGTGAGATATTAGTCACATTTGTTAAATCCAACCCTTGTTGGTAAAGCTGACAAATTGTTTGAATGAAATAAAATACAATAGAATGGCTCCCTACCTTTACACAAAATTTAGCATGAGCAACACTATTTACATTAGGGATAAGGTTTAAATTTTATTTGAAAGTTTTCATTAATGCGTGTTGGTATCCAGAACTTTTTTAGGGAACAATGTCATCCATAAGTTACCAAAATGCTCAAATGTTAAATTTGACAATTTGTTTGACTAATATTGCACACTCAGCACAACAATATCATCAATTCAAATCACTTCCTCCCTCTCCTCCTAGCCACAAGCTCTGTTGTCATCGTGTTGTCGTCTTCTTCTTCTTCAAAGTCAGCCTCATGAGTAGGGTTGAAATCAGGCCAGATGCTCTATTAGGAGCATGTTGTCTGACCTACATTTGGGCTACACAGGTTGTTTGAGTATATTTTTGAAAAGAATAATTAAGTATTGAATCTGGGTCATTGATAATAGGAAAATATGAAAAAAAAAATAGAAGATGATGTTGAACCCTCACAAGTGCATTTCTTTGTTATTTGTTATGAATTGTCACAAATGAAATTCACTAATCTCTCTTTTTCTTATTTGTACTGATTTTAAGGGATTTGATCCTTTATTCGTACAAAAACTAATAATTCATTTGAAGTATAAAAGAGGCATATACAAAAGCATAAGTTTATATATTTACCCCCTTTTTATTCCTTAGAACTATTTTCACCTAATTCTATTTATATTTAGCATTATCTAGGATACTCTTTACTTAACCTTAACTTAAATTAGATGATCGATCTACGACCTACCTTTTCCACCCTTTTGGAAAATTATTTTATAACTCTAAGGTCCCTTGGAATATGATTTTTTTTACTTGTTACTTCTTTGCAATCTTGAATATAGCCCTTTATTAGTTACTTTCCCTTATATAAAAAAAGCATGCAATTTCCTTTAAAAATAGTTGAACGTTATTGAGTTATCTTCACTACACACACACACACACACACACACACATATAGCTGATTAAAAAGGTTGAAGAAAAACGAGGCAGATATTTGGGCTGTGGAAGGATGCTTGTTTTTGTCTTTGGAGTTCCCCCATCTCTCACAATGAGCAGATTATCCATACCCCAACTTGCATGTCCCTCAAGATGATAACACTTTTGGTTTTGGAGAGTTGTTGTAACAACATATATTTCAAGTTTGTTAAATTGTTATTGTATTTAGTTATGCCTTATTAATTAGATTATAACATATTTTATGATGTATTTCAGATAATTTTAATTGAATTTTGTGATTTATGATTTTTTTCCTATTTAGATTCTGGCTTCTTTGAAGGCTTGAGCATATTTTCCTATGAAGGCATGTAGTCTATTTATAGAAGTTAATAAAAGAGGCCTTTTTACAGGCTTCAAGTCAAACTAAGCATCGGTACAAGTCAAGTTCAGGCTGTCAAACAGGTAGGTCACAAGCCAGCTTGTAGTAAAATAAGCCTAATTTGTTTATGATGAAGCCTATCATGATATGTTTTCACCATGCTCCAAAGCTCAACTTCATGTTCTACTCTCAACATTCTTAGCATCATCCTCTATAAAACCTACTCACCAAACTATTCATTTCATACATGCATGCAACAAGATACAATATTTGATGAATAAAAGGTAAATATGTAATTCTAACAAAAATATTTGACGTCTGACGCCATAAAGTTTAAATAGACTAATAGCCTATTTTACTTTAAATAAGTCTGGCAAAAAGGTTTCGCGTTGGCATCATAAGTTAAAATATTTTTATTTTAATATTAATACTTTAAATAATTTTTCTATTTACTAGATGTGTTTTGACAATATAAAAGCCATATCTATGAGTTGAGTGCTTGTTTGAAAGACCTTAAAATCACTTGAAAAAGAACTTTTATGTAAGTTAAAATAAAATTCATCTCATATACTTACATGTCATCCTCTGTGTGTGTGTGTGTTTTTTTTTTTGGGCATAAGTTGATCAAATTTTGTATATCTAGATTTTTTTAATGGACTTTCACAACTCTATATGCAATTTTTGGTTTCAAAAATAAAGACTGGAATTTGTTTCATATGTAATGATTTAGAAGTACCCCTGTAATATTTTGAAGTTAAGTTCAAAATTTACAAATGATGTCATGTACATTTAAACCCATTATCGCCTACTTAAAAAGAGTTTTTATATTATTAGACTATAAATTTATTGACATAATAGCTCAATTTCACAAATGCCACTAGTTCCCAGCTAAGGAACCTAAGCAGCAGTGCATGGGACAATTAATGCAACCCAGCCCCTTAACATTGGACCTCAATTAACATAAGCATTTTTACCTACAAAATTCCATTTACATACTTATCTTAGTATTACAAAATTATTTAAAATAAGTTAATATAAACACTCAATTATGAGGTGTTTGATTTAGTTTAAAGAATAATTTTACATTTTATGAAACAAAGCCCATCTCGTATTTTTATCCCGAATATTGTAAAAAAAATTTAAAATATGCGAATTCAAATAAGTACTTAATTCTAAAATGCCTTGCTACTTGGAAGGGTTAGAGAGCATTTAGAGGAATTTTGATTCTTTAGGCTACCAGTAATTGTAAAGCAGAATATACAATGCATCTTCAAACAGGAATTGATTATCCATATTTTTTTTATTATCCATCTTTTCTTAGTAACTGAATCATTATGGGCCGTTTGGTTGTTGGGAAGGACTGTGACAGAATTAAATAGATTGAGTGTGTGTTTGGTAATATGTTGGGAGGAATAAGTTTACGGAGTCTGAGATGATTTTACATATATTGATATTCTTTTTATGAATTTTGAGATACTTTTTATGGATTTTGAAATACCTTTTGTTTTGATTTGCATACACCATTGGGAAAAAGTTCTCCCAAACATGCACTGAAATGATAATGACCATAAAAAAAATCTTTGTGAAAAGAGAGCAATTGAATAATAAAGAATTGGGAATAAGAATTAACATGTACATTCCTAATTTTTAAGGAATGATGATCCTTATGAAAAAGACCATTTATGATCAACCAAACATGATGATTCAACTGGAATATTTTTTTTTAAAAAAAATATGCCTATATTATGGGAGAGGTTGTTTAGTTATTAGGAATACTGAGAAATTTTTTTTTTGGTAACAGAATACTGAGAAATTGATACAACAAAGGACCTGCTCAGGTCTGCCAAAATAGCTGAGGTTTGTTGTTTGTGTTTTATATGTTTAAGCCTCACTAATTCACTCACAAAAGCATCCCTTACAATGAAGAAAGGAGACTTTTTTGGGCTGAGAAAACAAAGAGGATCTATTTATGTAACAAAAATGGGTATTTGGAAGAACCATACCCTATATTCCTAAAAGATGGCATGTAAAATTAGAGGACCAGGGCTTTAAAATGCCCTTGTCCCCAGGTAACCTCCGTACGAGAATCATGTCAATTTATATTACCATAAATCTTATTATAAATGTATTAACTAATTTTCGTATACTCTTTTCGGTTTACATCATAAATCACTTTAACTAATCCATAAAAATAAAAAAGTGATAGTAACTCATTAAATGTCTTAAATCAAAATAATTTTCCACTTGTATCCTTATTGAAGGATTTGTATTAAATGAGCATTAACTGGTAAAATCGAAAATGAGTATTAATTGCAGGGGAAAACTGGAAAAATGAGCATTAATTATTCTTTAAGTGAATTATATTTTGGATTAAGCCAACATTCTAGAAGTGACTTATATTAAGGATAAATGAGATATCAATGAATAATAATTAAGTCACTAATTGTGTCTTAAATTGATAAAATCTTTTCAAATTTACCCTTATCAAAATTTTCTCTAACTACATTTACAATTCATTTTCACCTCTCTCATTTTACTCTCTTTCTAAAAATAATTAAATAAGGGTAAAATTAAAAAACAATTATTGATAGCCTCTAAATGACTTACATTTACGACCAAAATTTCTTTCTATAATGGGGCTTACTATAACAAGGTCTAGAGTGGTAGTAAGAAGAAAGGAGTGGATCCATTTCAACTCCCTCTTCTACAAAGCCCATATGCATAGAGGTTAATCATCTCTTGTTTCCCTATTTCTCTGCAACTTCTGCCATGTTAGCCAAAAACCAGTTTTGACATAAATAAAAGCTTAATAATTCAATCAACTTTTTTCCATAACTAGTCAGTTTTATTTAATAATTCAGCCAACTTGGTAAACATGCAAACACACAAGGCCTAAAGAATTGACACGTCATAAGCAGAGCCTGATGAGGTGTGTGCCTACAATCTTGATCTGCGTTAAACTACTAGTAACAATAACCATTTCTGAAACAGTGAAATTGGCACATACAACTAGGCATCCACTTCCAGTGTTTGTGTGTGTGTCAATGGAATAGGTTGCTTCATCCTCCCACACACCAATCCCACTCTTCTACTTGTCCTTCCCTTTCTCTGCATCTTCCCATTTCTCTCTCTCTCACCATTCACTTCTTGTCTAACTCTGCCCACCACATTTAATCTCTTCACTCACATTCATACACTTAATAAGAGCATTACATCATAGAGTGTGTATGTGTGTATATAGTCAAACAGAACCATGACCACAACATGCAGTTAGAGAAATGAGAGCTAACAGTATTGTGATTGTAAGACTTGTAGTGTCGCTCCTCCTGATTAGCCAGAGCCAGTCTCTAGCAGAAACTGGACAGAAAGGCAAAGAAGGTGAAGAATTGAGAGGGGTTAGAAGCAGAGTCAAGCATGGCAGCAACATCAAAAGAAGCAGAGGAGGTACAAGAACAAAAGCAAGCAAGTGTGACCAGTTTTACCTCTTTCTGTTCGGTAAATGTGGTCAATGGCCTTTTCCTACTTATCCTTCAATGGATAATCCCTTTGATCAGACACCAATCTATCATTCGCCTCCGTTACTGGCTTCTCCTCCGCCAGCAACCCCTACTTATTCACCAAGAATCTCTCCACCTCCTTCACCAGTATTTCAACACTCTACACCACCACCACCACCACCACCGGTAATTCCTCCGCCAGCTTCATTGCTGCCACCGTTGTTACGGTCCCCACCACCATTAAGTCCACCCCCTCCTCGACCCTTTCCTTCACCCACACCAATTTGTCCCTGTCCACCTCCGTCACCACCACCGCCTCCGCCTTGTCCGTCTCCATCACCGCCCCTGCCTTCATGTCCTCCACCGTGTCTTTCATCTGGTTCACCCCCACCGGCGATCCCACTGCCGCCACTGCCGCCACTACCCCCACTTCCGCCGTTGGTTCCATCACCACCACCGTCCATGAGCCCTCCGCCGGCCCTTTTTCCACCATTGGTAATTCCACCACCGCTTGTTCTTACTCCTCCGTCGACAGATGGACCACCAACACCAACATTACCATGGGTATCACCTCCTGATGTAGCCGTTTATTCTCCGCCACCTGCATTCAATTTTCCCCCAGATGGATCCACGCCAGCACCGCCACTTGTCCCGATGTTCTCGACGCCGCAGCTTCCACAACAACCACCGGAAGATCCACTCTTATTTCCACCCCCTCTTATACCAAATCCAACTACGCCGGACCCTGGCGAGGTCCCGACGCCGGAGTTTCCTATCCCACAAACACCGCCGGTTGTTACAGATGATCCAGTTCCTTCCACTCCACCGGTCTTTCCTTTTCCGCAGACTCCGGACATTATCTTGCCGCCTCCAGCCAGTCCACAACTCCCAGATAATCCACAAGAACCGCCGTCTTTCACGTTCACTCCACCAACCTTTCCTATCCCAGATACGCCAGATATTACCTTGCCGCCTCCGATGGTTCCGCAAATTCCAGATGAATCACCGACTTTTCCGTTCACACCGCCGGTTTTAACTACGCCACAGACACCGGATGTTTTCCTTCCGCCACCGGTGGATCCTGTACTTCCCGGAGATCCAGAAGAGCCGTTTCCCTTTGCATCCGCTCCGCCCTCGCCGGAGATTATCCTTCCAGAACCATCGCAAGAGGCACCTTCACCACCCCTGCTATCGTCCCCCCCGCCGTTTGATGATGCTCCTCCATTCAAAAACTGACTCCCTCCTTTATTTTCTTTATTAGTTTTACTTTTTTTAATAAATATGGACATCTGTAATCACAAATTAATGAAATTAGTCCCTAAAAAACTCAGTGTTAAAATTATGGTTAATTTTAATTAAAAATTTTCTCAAGGAATTAGGAACAGAGTCCAAGTATTTGGCTCCGTTCCTAGAGTGTACTCCCCCACGTGATACGCGAGAAGATTTCACTTCATGATATTTAAAAAAGTTATCATATCCTAATTTACTGTCAATACAATATATCAACCCAACAAAATTAACGTTTAATGGAGTAACAAAAAAAGTTAATATTTAATGACAAATCAACAACTATGAACCCAATTGTTCAATAATCAAGCGACATGCAATTATATTGGAAAGCATTTTGCTTAATATTTGGAACTGCAAACATCAAATTGTATCCCACAAATAAGATTTCTCTATGACCGTTTACATTCATTTTGATATGGATTGTGATATCAAATTCAGATCAAGGTATGGAAATTGAAACAACCCCCCAGGGCCAGCAAAAAAAACCATCTCTCTCCCACATTGGCTATTCATTGCTTAATTCAGATCTTATTCAATTCAAATAAGGAAAAAAATATTGGAAAAAAATATAGTTAAGTTATTTTCAATAAAATATGTACAAAAAGTTTACTAAATTGTAAGATTCATAAATCAATATCAATGTCAAATATAAAATAAATAAAAAGTAGCACTATTTATAAAGTACCAACAATTATCCTATTTCATTGAATCCATTTCGTTAGATATGGTTTCCGGTTAAAGAGGAGCATAGTGTACTGACTTGTCAAATTGCAAAGGATTACAAGGGTCTATACAACTTCATAGTTGATCTCCATGAAATGTTTCACTATTATTGAAAACAATTCTCTTAAGTATTTTATAGAGATAATTTAATATATATATATATATATATTACAGTTAAATACTAAAGTAGAAGTTGAGTTTCCCTCCTTTAATCCTCTTAAAAGTAAAGTTTTAAAGTATATTGTCAATATAAAAATGGGTTGACTTTTTTTAAGATTAAGAAATTTAAATCTATTACTTTCAAATTTTCATATTTATCATTTTTTAAATTAATATATCTAATTCAATAATATATATAAATAAATACTTTAAAGGAATACATTTAACTTTTTTAATACTAACAAAATTAACTAATTCTTATATCAACAATCAAAAGTAGTATAGTATTTGCAACAATTTTAATTAGACATTACATATTTATTTTATGGATAAGAAACAATGCTCTTCTAAAAAACGATAATGCTCTCTTGGCACTTTTTCCTTTTAGATTGAGGAAATTTATACACAATGAAAAGAGTCTCCAAAGATCATCTTGTTTCATAACAAAGGTTAATAAACATTCATAAATTTCAATAAATAAGTCGATGTATTGAGTACGTGCAATTTTTGTTTAAAAACATAATTTCGTATTTTCATTGTATTGATCATTATGGTGGATAATTAATATTTATTAGAATCCAAAACGTATATAGAAATGTAATTAAATTTTTAAATCAAAACATCATTTTTATTTTAAAACATTGATTATTAAAAATTCATAAAATCTATTCTAAATGTTCTATAGTAATCAAATAGTTGCTTCGCATTAGCTGTAGTAGACATAATGATAAGCCGCATTTCAACCCTCCTACAGAGCAAACTCTTTATCAATGCCAAGAGCATATCCGTATTTAGGCTCCTTTCATGAGCCTTATCAATTATGAGGCATGAGATCCCACACAAATTATCATCATTCATGTATTGCTGCAATAGACAGTTGTCTGTCATGAATATTATTCCTGAATTGAACTCGCTTTTTTATGAAAATGTTGGATAAAACTTGATTGAATTGTCTTCATAGCGTCCACTACTTTCTTCCTGTACCCTCAATGCCAATGACCTTGCAGCAATCTTCCAAGGCTGAGTGCATATAACGGATTCTTAGCACCAATGCCCGAATCAGCAAGAAATTGTACCAACTGCATACTCTTACCAGAACCAGTCTCTCCAACTAAGACCATCATCTGTATGCATATATGCTAGTTAGAAGAACAATCAAAATAATAACTAATTAGTCCCATAATCTATATATTATATTAGATAATGATAAAAATAGAATTTGTAGGGAAAGAAACATTAATAGATAAGTAAATCTTACAAAGTTCACAAACTACATAATAGAAGATGACAGAAATATCACAAAAGAAGCAAAGGCAAAACTAACGTGGAAGAATCCACAATTGTAGGGATGATTGTACCATATGAAAATGATTATAGCCATCATAATTATAACGGAAGACAATCCCACATAAAGTAAATGGCACAAAGATTTACGACATTGTAAAATGAAGAAGCAATGACCAACAATGAGAAGCAGTATAATGGCAGACTAAAGAAACATCTAAAGAATAGAGAGCAAAAGCTAATATTGATCCTTTAAAATTGAAAGTGTTTATGTACTTTGCGATCATCTTGAAGGGCCTGAAGTTCATCAGCAACTCGTACTAGTATACCTTCCACCTATAGTTACATCAAACATTATATTCCCAATTCACATTACACCAAATATTCAATCAATTGTAACTTAAATTGGGATATATGAGAAGGGATTAACTGATACCAACATCAATCAAAATTAATCTTACACATTCCAATAACATTTTATAAGATAACTATTTAACAAAACCCAGCATTAGATTATTAGTTATTATCATGAATATTATCCTTAATCCTTATAAAATTTGACAAGAAGCCACTTTCATCACAATGATTGGGAACAAAACAAGAGAAGTAAAGTATTTAAAAGAAATACCGTTGACAAGAGAAGTAAAGTATTTAAAAGAAATACCGTTGATAGAGTTCCATGTTGAGCCTTAGGAGGAATCTCAAAATCCAACTCTGGTATCTACCCAAATTATAAGCAGCCCATTAGATAAAGAATACAAATTGAATTTCAAATATAGAAACAAAGATATTGCATAATTGTAACTTACAATGAAATGCCAATATGAACATATTTTGAACAGAAACAGTTCAAGACCTTAATGGTAGCATATTCTGATTTCACCACTTTGTCGATCAAGTATCTGCTTACATCAGCATGACAACATAAGGCAAGAAAAAGACAAAAGAATGAAGGACAAGAACATTTGATGATCAAAATAATCAACACAAGTATCCTATGCAAGCATACATCGAAAATTTGAAATAACATAAATACTTGAAAAACTTTGAAAGCACATTTGATCATCACAAAGCCTTAGACATCCAAAAGGAGGCAATGTCATCATGTAACAATCCGCATTGGCATGGTCTATGGGATCCATTGCTAATCCTTCACACTATCATCAATCAGGAATAAAAACTTGGTGTAATCTTGATTGTTCAAGATCAATAGTTGAATAGACACCAAAAATGAGATCAACCCCCCCCAAACAACTAAAATATGCTATCCATGTCCATTAATAGACTATAATACAATGTTCAATGCATAAGGAGTTGCACCCACATGAATTGACTTAAACCAATAAATGAGAAAAAGAAAATGGAAATATTTCAAACCTTTTGGTGTAATCTTGATTAGTCAATATTTGAATAGACACCGAGAATGTAAATATTCCATATTCCCTCCGCAAAACCCCCCACCACAAAAAAATAGAAAAAGAAAAAGAATGTAAATCTACCCTTCCTGTCCATCACCACACTATAATACAAAGTTTATTGTATCAAGGTCTAGCTGCAGCAACATAACTTTGCTTAAATCAATCAATAAGCAGAAGAAAATGGAAATATTTCAAATGATTTTTGGTCAACAATCCCAATTAATCCAATCTTCTGATTGCCTGATAGGATCTCCAAACTGTAGAAGCAACCACGTGGTTGGATTTCTCCAGCAAACTATACTTCATTGTTCCTATTCAATAAACATGCATTAGTTTATAATAGCTAATCTGAAGATCAATATGGATATTTATATCAAAAAATCCTCACAATTTGCAGAGGAGGGTGAAGCTTACTTCTCACCACAATGAGGATAATCAAAAGCTGACAACAAAATCTGCATAAAACGCAAATTTTGCAGTACAGTTGATGATCACAAAACCAATGGACATTGTGATAAGCACAAGAGACAGAAAATAACAATATCACATAAGATTGATCTACTTCATGGAATTTTATAACTAACTATTAAATTCATACGTTTTCACCGCAGCGCATGCACAAATTGCAGAACACAATTCTGGTGGAAACTGAAGGGTGAGATAACATACGTTTTCATTGCAGCGCATGCACAAACTTTCAACCTGGTACACAGGGAAATATCCATCGTTCACATAAACAGCTTCAACCACTGATAGAATATCAACAATCTACTCTCTATTTCCATCATTGGATTCCATGACTTCAAATTGCAGACTTAAAATCCCTTCACTGCACAAGAAGACTATTTCAACAAATCTTATCAATGGAAACCATTAATAAAAATATTTATAAATCTAACCCTTCAGTCAATTTCTCTTTTTGCCTTTTGTTTTGAGGGGGTGACATATCAGCAGAGATTTGAAATTAGGAACTTGTCTATCATAATTTAACTTCCATGTTTCATGTCATGTTAGGATAAACAGCAACACCCAAAAAAAAATAAAAAAGAAGCCAAAAGTGTACCAAAAATACAAGTTGTGCCGTGGAATAAAGAATGACAAAAGGATGAAACCAACATACAGAAACTTGATAGCACAGTAGGCTAGTCCACTCTGCATGTTTTCATATTTTGGTTCTAAGATTTTTTTTGGTAGAGTAGTTCTAAGAACTTTAAGAAAGAGAAAGGTCAACTACAACTTCACCAAAAAAATAAGCTTGTAGAAAACCCAAAAGAATGCGATGATAAAAGAAAATAGCTTGAATATGGCCCCCTTAAGTTTGAATAGTGAAAACCAACTCCAAGCGAAAAAAGTGCATAAAACCAAAAGCTTCACTCGAAAACCATAATGATAAGGGAGAAGCAATGAAGGAAGCGAACCCCATTTCTTTCTCTCGCTTAGGAACAAATTATATTCCACCCATATAGAAGATCATTAGGTTAAGCAAGATATACCCACCGACTTCAATTTCTAGAAAGGTGAAGCAGCAACAAATTCAATCAAGAAGTGCTTTTGTGAAGGATGAAGAGATACAAAACAAAGCATCGTGAACAGAATGAGCAAGAAAAAGGTCAAGAGTTCACCGAATTTAGAAGATGAGATCCATTGAGAGAGGATAGGAGATCAGTTGAGAGAGCACGAACCACTGTAGCACCATTGAGGACAAGCTCCCTGACGTCATATAGTGAGAGCTGAAGGTGAGAGCTGAGAGAGTGAGGAAGAGAGAATGAGAGCTGAGAGAGAAGAGAGACTGAGGAACGGGAGAAGGAGAAAAGCAAAATGAAACTTTATAGCAGGATTTTTGAATTTTGAATTTGGTTTCTTATGAACAATAACTTGGTGGAGTTGTATTATTAGATATATTGATTATAAAACAAGTGTTTTTATTCTTCAAATTTATTATGTTTCAAACCGTTAATCTTGGAATTACAAGGGTCTAGAACTAAAGTTAACGTTGTTAATTAATATTATGTGGCACTATAATACCGATAAATATACTTATGGGGATGATTACTAGATAAGTTGAGGTGGCACTAACTTTAGTACAAGGCTCTATTAAAACTTAATAAAATAAATTTAAGAGACAAAAAATATTTAGAGCTTAAATGAGGTAAACTACAAGAAACAAAGATTATATTAAACCTTTATTTTTCATGTGATTGTTTGAATTAGGGATAGTTTACATCAACCTATACTATAAAATCTCTTCCACCAAGCCATCACCTTTACACGGCTCCCTCACGGCTTTAGACACAAATCACTGTTCAAAAGGATTTTTGGGCTCCATGCATGCTCCACTGTCGAATTCTACATGTTTCCAATCTCTGATTTTTAACTTCGCTTTTAATCTTTTCCCTCTCTGTCCCAAATCACTAACCATAAAGAGTTATATGTGCTCCAGTCTGCAGAGCAATTTCAAAAAATTCCCGTCACAAATTTTAAACTCCTCTGTTCATATTTCACTTAGAGGTCCCCTCTGGATCCAGGACCAAAAGAAACTAGAAGCTGCTCCCTTCTTTTTTCCCTTCCTTTTCTGTCCCTCTCAAGCGCCGTCGGTTAGCTTATTTTACATATATAGTTCGCTGCTTCATGCAAATCGAGCTTTTCCCTTGTTACTTTTAGAGATGAAAATCATCGGTGGAGGATAAAGCTGCTAACTTTGCCAAGCTTCAGGTTTATTAGTCGATTATATGCAGAGATGTTTGGGAGCAACTGTTTTTTCAGCAATTCTGCTCCTCACTTCTATCCCTCTCAATGTCAGCCCTTTTCTCTTCCTTCACCTCTTCAACAGTGGCCTCTAGGTTTCTGATTCTTACTTTTAATGTTTCTATTTCCTTGCTCATCTCTTCTGATTTTTTTTCAATAAAGTTTTGTCTTTTGTGCATGCTTAGCATCACCATCAATTAGTTTTGTCTTAGCTTCAGGTTTATTAGTGGATTATATGTAGAGATATTTGCATGCTCAGATAATCTCTTTTGTCTCCCTCCCTCAAATATTAAAATTCTTTTTTTCATAAAAAATCTAATGCCAAATCCAACAAAATGCGGACTTGAATGTTACTTGTCATCTATTACGAGGGCCAGATTTTCTACCAATAACATCCAAGTCAGCAGATTATGTCATTGGGGAATCAATAGCTGAGGGATTATGTTGAAAAGAAATGATCCGTGCATGACCAAACTGCAATTGGAATACCGTTCTATTTTGAGTAATAGTTATTAACGTAGGATTAAGGTTTAATGGCGTGTGGTGGGGATAATGCTGCTGTACTTGGGAAATAGGTTAGTGGTGACGACTTTGAGTTTTTAGAGAGTTTAAGAGTTGAGGTTGGCTCGTCAAGCAATTTCACTGTCGAGTTTGGTGAGAAGGAAGCAAAAGTGAAAATTGGTACGGTAGGTCATGATAATGGTGAAAATGATGGATATAGTGAAAAAAGTGAGGATCTAAACAGTGAAGGGAGTAGTGGTGTGGGTAACAGTAGTGTTAGTGAGGGTGATGATGATAATGACGATGAAGATGATCTTGCAAGCCCCACAGGTGAGTTGGTATCGGCAGATGCTGGTGATAATGACAGTGATCATAAAGATGATAAGTTTGGCATTTCTGACATTAATTGGACTCCAAGATAAGTGAGGGTCCAAGAAGATACTGTTGGATCGATGGCCTTTTTCATAGTGGGTGAGACATTAGCAACAAAAAATGAGATTATTCGTGCAATAGATGATTATGCCATACAAGGAAGAGTGAAGTTGAGGCTTGTTAAAAGTGAGTCATGGAGAGTTCAGGCCAAATGTCAAAAAGGATGCCCGTTTATCCTATATGCTTCCAAAGATGGGTCAAATTCGGGGCTGGTAGTCAAGACTTTATTATTAGAGCATAGTTGCAGTAGGGAGACAACTATGTACCATGGCAGTATTCAGCCAATGATTAAATTCGTTCATAATCATCATCCCAGATTCCTTGTATCCTTGCAAACTAAGATGCAAATAGTTCATAATCCCATCGGGAGAAACTGGTGAAGTTATACCCTTTACTTACTATGCATCTGGTGTATATGTACTAGAGGATCCTCTTCTCCTCAGACATGGAGGCTAGACTGAAATGTAACCCTTTTTTATCACCCTCAGGCTTTAACACAGCCAACACCTCCTCTGCAGATCTTTCCACAAAACCATCTAAAGGGGTCTCCCCTAGCCCAAGCCACTGATTAATAACTTTGGCAGACAGTTAAAATTGTTTCCCCCTAACCGTAGTATGTAGCATGTTTGGCCTCTGTGTCCTCTTCTCTACGCCTGCACCCTCATCGACCCCTAACTCAGCAGTCTTCATATTGCAGTAGAATGTTCTTACTACACTAGGACTGTAAGATAGGTTATTATCAATCCAGGGTTCATACTGCTTCAAAAACTCGTTTAAATCCAATTTTAATTATTTTCTAATGTGTTATAAATCAACGTAAATAGCAGGTAAAATTTTCCTTTTACCAAATGACTCATCATATCTTGGTTATTCAGTTGTAGAGGATCAACCACATACCCTTCTAGACGATGCAAATATGGTTTTGTTGAACTTCCGGCTTCTTTCTTAGATTGCCATTTTCAAACGGACGTTCTTCTTGCGCAGTAAGTTAAGCCCTTCTGTTGTGCAAAAGGGTGAAATTATGACAATAACTAGCAGACTTGGCCGTCGGGGAGTTTCAGATGTCTGCTCATTCCAATGTACTTCTACTTCTGTCGTTTCAGTATTCAAATATGTATTAATCTGTGGGTCACATTTAGACCGTTTAATTTATGGGTCGGTTTAGAAAGATAACAAAACACATTCGAATGAGTAGTAAGGCACAATTAAATGAATACGTACGACTAATGCGGATCATTCTCACGTCTTGTCAGGGTTCATTCAAATGAAACTCTGTCTTGTCATTCTGAAATTTCCCAAGAGTTAAACTTTCTAAACTGTATGTCTTACCTAGGGTTTAGAAAGTTATCTTTCTAAACCATCGATATCAGTAAGGGTGTAGAATATCTAACCTCATGCTGTCATGCATTTGAATGAGTACTATGTGTCATTCGAATTTATAGCCATATCCAAGAGTCAAACTTTATAAACCGTATTTCTTACCTACGGTTTAGAAAGTTATATCTTTAACAGTGTAGAACGTCTAACCTCCTATATTCGAATGAGAAATATGTGACATTCGAATGGATACGCATATCCACGAGTTAAACTTTCTAAACCGCATGTCTTATCTACGGTTCAGAAAGTTATATCTTTAAAGGTGTAGAATGTCTAACCTTCTATTTTCGAATGAGAAATATGTGCCATTCGAATTGATACGCATATCCACGAGTTAAACTTTCTAAACCGTATGTCTTACCTGGGGTTTAGAAAGTTAGCTTTCTAAACCGTCGATATCTGTAAGGGTGTAGAATATCTAACCTCATGCATTTGAATGAGTACTATGTGTCATTTGAATTTATAGCCATATCCAGGAGTCAAACTTTATAAATCCTATGTCTTACCTACGGTTTAGAAAGTTATATCTTTAACAGTGTAGAACCTCTAACCTCCTATATTCGAATGAGAAATATGTGCCATTCGAATGGATACGCATATCCACGAGTTAAACTTTCTAAACCGCATGTCTTATCTACGGTTTAGAAAGTTATATCTTTAAAGGTGTAGAACGTATAACCTCCTATATTCAAATGAGAAATATGTGCCATTTGAATTGATATGCATATCCATGAGTTAAACTTTCTAAACCGTATGTCTTACCTGGGGTTTAGAAAGTTAGCTTTCTAAACCGTCGATATCTGTAAGGGTGTAAAATATCTAACCTCATGCATTTGAATGAGTACTATGTGTCATTTGAATTTATAGCCATATCCAGGAGTCAAACTTTATAAACCGTATGTCTTACCTACGGTTTAGAAAGTTATATCTTTAACAGTGTAGAACGTCTAACCTCCTATATTCGAATGAGAAATATGTGCCATTCGAATGGATACGCATATTCATGAGTTAAACTTTCTAAACCACATGTCTTATCTACGGTTTAGAAAGTTATATCTTTAAAGGTGTAGAATGTCTAACCTTCTATATTCGAATGAGAAATATGTGCCATTCGAATTGATACGAATATCCACGAGTTAAACTTTCTAAACAGTATGTCTTACCTAGGGTCTAGAAAGTTAGCTTTCTAAACTATTGATATCTGTAAAGGTGTAGAATATCTAACCTCATGCATTCGAATGAGTACTATGTGTCATTCGAATTTATAGCCATATCCAGGAGTCAAACTTTCTAAACCGTATGTCTTACTTACGGTTTATAAAGTTATCTTTCTAAACTATAGATATCTTTAAGGGTGTAGAACGTCTAACCTCCTACATTCGAATGTGTACTATCTGTCATCCGATTTCAGCCCTCATTTGCAGGACTAAATCATCAATTTGGATGAATAAAAGTACTCATCTGAATGTATGAGTAGACATAGACTTTCTAGACTGGACAGAAGAAATACGGTTTAGAATGAGATATTTTTCTAAACCGTAGTTCATTGAAAACCGTTCAGAAAGTATCATTCTAAAATGTACCTTAGAATACGGTGTAGAAAGTCATCTTTAAGCATTCAGGATTGGTGTTACATTCGAATTACCTGTACCCTTCATTCAAACGAAAACATTATTCATCCTGGATGGCCGCAGATGAGTTATATATTCCAATGAAATAATTGACTAATGTGAATGAGTAATAGACTTTCTAAACTGTATATGACTAAGTTTAATGGATATGTAATTGAATATTTTATGCATATGTAATACAAAGTTTAAATGATTGTTTCCATTTTAGTGTTAAATTGCTTATTTGCCACATCTGTCATCTTCATTGTTTCTGTAGTTTAGCATTGAAACTAAGAAATAAGGAACTGTTGAACCCTCTAATAGTGAGTGCAATATCATTAACAATCCAAATTAAATCCTATGACTGGTGAAGAAGAGATTGTTAAAAAATCGAGGGATAAGTGGAATATGGTAAACAACCCTGATGAACCCATCGAGGGGAGGGGCCAATGGAATATGATGAACAAGCTCGATTCGAAACATGCAATTGATAAACATTCGTTGGGCATTGAGCCATTGACTATGACGACACTAAAGAAAAAGCAGAAACATAACACTTGTACAATTACTTTCTCCCAATCTCATGTTTCTACCTCTCTTCAGCGTCAACATAGTCAGTGCTGTAGAGAACTGAGTACAACTTCTTCGGGTGGGGGTATTTTAAACGCATACGGTGGAGGAACATCATGTTGGAGTTTATGGACACTAGGCTTTGGAAAGGATATCAAGGTTTTTAAATCAGTAGAAGTTGAAGGCTTGTAGGGTGAAATTTATGGCAACACAGATTTAAATGTTCAAGAGAAGGAATCGATGAGTCCTATATCGAACTGTAATCAAGGCATGCAGACCGTTCATTTCCTAACCCGTTGTTTGAAAAAATTGTTTGGTAAGTTCACTTTTTACATAGTACATAGTATAATGTCAATACGCTGAAGATGAATGCCACATCTGTGAACTTTCTATACCGTTGTTATTAACTACGGTTTAGAAAATTCACTTTTAAAAACAAAATTCCAAGGTTCAGTGTAGAACGTCTGTGTTAGGAATTCAAATGCACCCAATATGACTCATCCAAATAATATACGGTTTAGAAAGTTAACAGATGTTTCATTCATTCGAGTGTCCGTTAGAGAGACTTTCTACACCTCGTTAACAATATACGGTTTAAAAAGTGAAACAACGGTTTACGAAATGAACGGTCTAAATCCTTGATTATAGTTGGGTCATAGGTCTCCTCGATTCCTTCTCTTGGAACTTTACATCTGTGTTGTAATTTATTTCGATGAACAACCCTTCAACTTCTAATGCTTTAAAAACACAGATCAACTTGAGAGCGAATTGAAACGTGCCGAAGACGAATTATATAAATCCCTGAGCATCTAAAAATGAAAAGGCGAAACTCAGAAGAAAGCTCTACTCAGTGGACTACTGGTATTGCTGAGGTCCAGCTTCCAATTGACGGTAGGTCTCATTGTTTAATTCGTATGTTTGCAGATACATGCTACGAAACATTGAAGAAGCAAAAGCAAGGGGAGAAAAGGATCCAACTTTGAATGCACTCATTGCCCCAAAGAAGGTAAAGCATCAAATGTCGCATCTAAAATGCTTAAAGTCGAAGATGATGAATTGCCTGACAGTTGTCCCAACCAGCAACCTCAATGCATTGCAATGTCGCCTCAGTCCAATAGAAATGCAGGGATTGAACTTGTCCTATTCAATTGGAAGATAGCATTGTTGACAAGGGAAATAACCCTTGTCACCTCATGCTGCCCCTAGAGGAAGGTATTTGGAATTCATCAAATAAAGCAAACCATGACGTTGAGACAAACCAAGAATGTTCTACCACAAATTTCATCTGGGTTGTTTACCATATTTCACTGACCCTTCCAGGTTTAACAATTTTTTCTTTCCCAGTTTCATTGTATTTCATCTAGATTGTTAATGATATTGTACTAACTCCTGGAGGGTTCAAGAATTGCTTATTTCTCCGTTTCAAATCTATTTAATCTGCAGTAATAAAAAAGATAACTGATGTATAGAATAATAATTAAACACTGCAATGGAAACAATCAATTTGATGAAATGAAGTTAAGGTGACTGAATGTGTTAAAGATCTGCTTCTCATAAGACTTTCTAAACCATTAGTCTATACTAAGGTTTAGAAAGTGAAGACGTTGCACGAATTTGAATGATATATAACACTCATTCAAATGATGTAGAAAAAAATTGATGAAATGAAGTTACAGTGACTGATTAATCGAATATGTTAGAGACTCTTGTTCGAATAAGACTTTCTAAACTTTTGGTTTCTACTACGGATTAGAAAGTGAAGATGTTGAACTAATTCAAATGATATATAACTTTCATTTTAATGTATGTGTCCAAAATATCATTGTAAACCGTACCTTACATTACGATGTAGATAACCATCGTACTCATTCGTATCGGGTAATGTGAAAATTTCATAATGACAAGACATAAATTCATTCGAATATGGCATACAAAGAATTCGAATGGATGCATCGTATTCACTTTCTAAACCGTACTCGTTAACAACGGTTTAGATAGTATTAATCGCATCAGTTATAGGAATCATTCGATTGAGGCCCTTTAACTTCATTTCGTCAAGGGTAAATTTGGACTACTTCATTCGAATGTCATATTCCAAGCATTCGAATGGATGAAGCGTATTCACTTTCTAAACC
>JANTPZ010001694.1:0-20845 GCA_025593235.1 Vachellia pachyceras | reverse complement strand
CAGAGCTCTGCAGCAATGCGAACTCGAGTTTGCCATGATAATGGGGGTGTGTTATCCTTGCAGCTCAGCCTATCCTCAAGGCTTCCATTAGGTAAATATTCATATACAAGAGCCCAGGAGTCCCGACAGGCTCCAATCAATGTAATAACATTGGGATGCCTTAACTTGCTCAATATGTCAACCTGATACCGAACAAACAGAGATGTCAGACAGTTTTCTTTCATTACAACTCTGGATAGTCTTTGTCTAAGTTCATGGAGTTTAAGAGACGGGGGCAATTATAAATTATGACAAGATGCAATATAGAAAAAAAAAGGCCTTATCCCACTAGGCGGGGTTAACTATATATATTATATAACAACATTAAGCAATAAATGAGAAATTAGAGAAACAAATAATGAAAACTTGTCTTTTAAGAAAAAATGATTCCATATAATGTACTGCCCATTCTTGTCACAATTTTATTCATATTCTTATCATCTGCATCTTCATACCATTTTTACCCTTCAAAAGCCAGCTAATTTTCATACTAGAAAAATCAAGGATGAATTCAGTTCCTCATTGCATCTACAGCAACTTGCAACTGGCAATCAAATTAATGATATTTCGGATTGTTAATGATACAGGCCAAATTATCATGAAAAAAAATAAAGATGATGATGCGCCCAAGAGGCGCTGGGTCAACTGACACATCCCCTAGACTTAAGTGCAAGGGCTCCCCCAACCCCTGCAACCCTCCCTCTCCATCTCCCTTTTCTTCCACCACCTCTTATTAGTCTTTTATAACGACAAAAAAGAAATGGCGGTCTTGAAAATACAACACAAATTAAACCATTATACCTCCTTTTGAAACTCTGAAGGCCCTTGCAAACTGTTCGTGTTCAACATTTTGATAGCCACCTCAGTGTGACGTAGCATACCTTTAAATATACTCCCATATCCACCTTCTCCGATCTTTAGGGATGGACTAAAATTATTAGTTGCTTCTTCAATCTCTGGAAAAGAGAATTCTGAGAAAAATTGTGGCACATGCGTGCCTGGGGCCTCAGCTGATTTTTTCCTCAACTCTTCAGCTTCCCTCAATACATTATCATGCTGCATCTCCAATTCGTCACGTTCATTCTTGAAACTTTGCAATAGACCCACAGCAGAGATAATCTTCTGCTCCAATTCCTTTACCGATAGTTCTGATGATGAAATTTGACTTTCTAGTAATGATTTCTGATCTAAGGCAAGTAGGAGTTCTTCATTTACTTTATCTCTCTGGATCTTCATTTGTCCAACTTCTTCCTTTGTTTTTGCCAGTGCTTCCTCTACCTCTTTCCTCAGTTTCAACTCCTCTGTATCCGAGATTTCAGAGGCTTTAGCCTGACAAATGGGATCATTTATAAGATTAGAAGGTGTCTAAAGTTTCAATAACATGAAACAAAAAAAAATCACAAAATGCTGAGCGTATGTTCAGCTCATCTTTAGCATTAATTAACATGGATCACATATTTCCCACCTTTACTTTTAGGGATCAATAAGTGCCCTGCTCCTACCAATTAGAAAAATGTAAAAACTAAAGCATTGAGTACAAAGAATGGACAATTAACTATTCTCCAGGTCATCTGCACATTTAAGAAGTAGTAGGCAGTACCAAACAATAGAACAATTACCCTACGTATAGTATCAGTGGCATCTTTTTCAGCTTTCCCACGTCTAACAGTTTCTTGGCATGCATCCTTCCTAGCATTTTCAGCCTCACCCATGGTCTGTTCAAGTTGATCACAGAGAGTATAGTTCATTCCTCCATCCTACAAGTGTCAATAAATTATTAAAACAAAACATCAGTATGCAGGCTCTATTTATCAATGCAACAACACAACAACAACAAAGTCTTGTCCCACTAGATGAGGTTGACTACATAAATCATGTGACACCATTGAGCTCGATCAAAAATCAAATCCTTTGATAGATTGTTAACTAAAAAATCTCGCTCAATGACAGAAAAGAACTCTGCATTAATTGCAAAAATCAACTCACAACAGTATCCACATGCTACATAGTAGGCACAAAGGTTATATATTGAAAAATGACAAAAGAAATCTTAATTAAGAGTAACAGTACACTGGGAAGAGATGAATGAGAAATATCCCCCTTAATTGAAGAATGTCCACCCAAGTCTAATGCATTCTGAATCTGCTCAGTGATCAAATCTGGGGTCGATGCTGCTTCAACTGCACCAATATCAGAGAATGTTGAGAAAATTGAAGGACTCCTTCCAGACAGTCCTTCTGACTCATCAGGACTCACTTCTGTACCCAACCTGATATGTGGAGTTGGCAATCGTTCGGTGTCATCTGGAGAAGAAACAGTTGCTATGCTCCCTTCATATCTAGCACTGCCAGACCTCACTCTTTGTGCAGCCTCTCCTTTACTGTTGTCCAAACTACTGTACCTATATTAATATGGCAATCAATATAGGTACTTCAATGAATAAAAACCTTTTAGGCTGCTTTCTGCCCATCAATTCACCCAAAAAAAATTAATAATCAAATTTAAGTAAAATGAAATATCTATTTACAGATATTTTTCTGTGGGAAATTATACAAATAATTTAAGTAGATCACCAAGAAGCAAACTTTTTAGTAATTATGATCGAGCTTTGTCATTTTTGGCACCTAAAGCTTCCTTTTTCATTTCATATGAATCTTTTTTAAGTGATGCTATACACCGTGTATATCAGATGGCATCAGTATTTAGAATGCAACAGACCTTGTGTATATAAGGTGCCCTTTGCAGATAAATTGTATATGGCAAGAAGATGAAGCTCGTTCTCGTACATAGATGGCCTTCTTAGATCTCAAGTCCATCATTTTCCTGCAACGTTAGGTAATAGTAAAAGAGCTCACTGAAATGATGCAGCCGAGTAGATGAGCAGAGCAACTTGCATGGTGAATAGTAAGCATTCTCAGATCAGTGATCTATTTCTACTGTTACATTTGAAATAATATTATGTCATCTTCAGCACTGGTGTTTTTGTCATTGACTTTTCTAGCAAACATAAAGAATACATTAGCATTGTATATTCGGAAGTTCTTTCTACCTAGAATAGGCCTTATCAGACGCAGCTCCAATAACAAGCTCCCGGATGTCATACTCTGACACAAGTTCCACTATTCCTTTCTCGATGCAATCCCGTTCAATATGCAGTTTCTCTGCTCGCACCTACATCAAAAACTATGTCTTAAATAAGGAAGTTCAAGTGAAAACCCCGCTTGTACTTGGACGTATGATTAATGACCATTTACCCCCATCCGCTGACTAATTAGAAGATACTCATTCAGAATTTTATGCATGTTTTGCCTTTCTGTTTCCCTATACGCTTCAACTTCCTGGTCTTTCAGTGCACTTGCTGGAAACTTTGCACCGACTAAAAAAATAAAAGAAAACAATCAACAAATAAATAGTAAATACCAGAGTACATAGTGTGATTGTGTCAATCAGAATGATAACACAGCAAAATAAGCAATCTCAAGAGTTAATATATTTTACAGAGAAAGTCGGTGATTGAAATTAATTGTTTAACAGATAAACCGTATCCCATATTATCGAATTAACATGAGCAGCCAAACAAAGATCATTAAGCAGTCCAGTTAATCCTTAAGTACAGAACTTAAATTTAACAAAAAAAAAAAACAAATGGAATTTTTCTTCTGGGTAGTCTGAAGCTGGACTACTTGGTGTTCATCCATTCCAAATTCAAATAACCAAAAGCACAGTGAAGTTTCAATAAAAGTGGCTATCAAAGCAGCTTATTTCAAGCATTCACTTATGCTATAATGATTAGCTACTGCGATTATGTTGCAAACTTACTCAAAGGGATCATTGTTGCAGGTTCATGGACGTGCAGGATGCAAATCTTCTTTCCCCCGGAATTTTGTATCGCCCATATCAGATTTAATTTGCAATCTTTCACATTTTTGGACACAGCAACATAGATTTTCTCTTCAACCACCCCTGGATTAGGCTCCCCCACAAATTCCCCCATTCCACCTCAGCAATTCTAAGATGTCAAAGATTATCGAATCACTAAAAGCATGATACTCTTCCAGTAAGATACTTAACCTTGAAGCAATACTCCATTCAAATCAAGAACCACTATAATCGATAACCCACACTGCCCACATCAACTCTCTCTCAGCCTACATTTAATATAGAACTGATAATTCTCTCTGTAGACTAAATCATCAACAAAGAATCCAAAAATCTCTCGCTGCAAAAATCAAGTTTTTCCTCTCAAAAGGCGCAAGAAGCAAAAGAAAAGGAAATCCAGCTTTCTTTCTGCATCATTAACAAATATCTTCTTTGAAAGAGGGGAATTCGCGAACACGATAAGCCGGAGAGTCCTTGTGTTGTGCAGGCAGTGTAACAGGGCGTTTCCTTGGAGCGTCTCCTACAGAGGTGTATGAGTGTATGAATTGAGAACAAGAGAGCGTCTTTGGGCTTTGAGCTCCCAATCGGCAGAGTGAAAGATCAGACAAGACCCGTAACTGTTAATAAGATTATTTGAAAAAAAAAAAATCAGAAATAGCATTAACAGTCCCATGGTGGGGTCTCACCGTTTGCTCTATTCTTCGCTACATCTGTATTTTCTACTCCGTCTCTCTTCCTAGGCTAGGCCTGCTTCGAGAGGAAGCTGGTTTAGTGGGTCCCACCGCTTCATTGTCACTACTTGGCAGTTGCAGAAATGAAAGGAAGTGCTGGCGGGTAGGACTTCCATTAGATGGTCAATTGAAGTATTATTTAAAATTTAGTAATTCCGATTATCAACTGTTATCGATTATTATTTGATCTGAGAAATGACACCCAAAAAAGTTAATGTAATTAAGTAAATATTAGGAAATCCTCCATACATCTCTGTAAGAATCATGACCAATCTGTTCACTGGTCTATCTGCTGCATCACCACACAACCGCCAATCTTAAACCGACTACCGCCAGCGTAACAAATAATGAGTATGTTCGGTAAAGCTTCTCAACACTTTAAAAGTACAGTGTTTTTCTGTAAAATGAGATAATTTCTTTCACACATTTACCTTATAAATAGTAAAAGTACTTTTCCACCGTTTTACCAAACGGATCTAATATATATAACTTGACCGAACAATTATATGATTATGTTTTATTTTCAAAAATCATTAAAAAGGGTGAAATATAAGTAAATCCCCTTAATTTTGAACCAAAGCTTCATGATATTTCAAATATGATGTTTTTAACTTCAAAAAAATTCACTTTGAGGACTGAACTCGACCTAGCTTGCAATGACATATATCAACCTTTTCAAGTTAGAAAACTAATATATTGGCAGTTCATTAAAATTCTTGAGGCTCGATTTTCTTTCATTTGCAAGAGAAATTATAATGTCTTTTTGATTATTCATTGAAAAAAAATTCCTTTTGCCGGCCAATATTATCATTCATTTTATATCGATTTATAAATACAGTTGTTTCAGTTCATCCTTTAGCTAGTCATCAAATTAACTTGGGTGAGCAATGACATGTATATAAAGAAAGTCGACAGCCATAAAGCTTTAAAATTAGATTATGAAAAAGAAACCCACCCACACACGCATCTTTATTGTGACCATAAAGTATGCGTAAAAGGTATTTTATTGAAGTACATGTCTAATCAATGTGTTTTACGATGATTCGTTGGAAATATAATACGTAATCTAAGTTGGTTAAAATCATTAGTTGAGTATACTTTATAAATATATGTTTTTAGCATTGTAATTAGTGTAAAAGGAGATTAACGTGAGCCTCTCTGTGAAAGAAAGTTAACATAGATATTACTCAATTAGTCTGTACAAGTTTAGGGTCTAATAATCACCTTTAAAAAGGTAGATTTATATCTTGTAAACAATGTCTTCATATCAATGAATTCTCTCTTTATTTGTTTTACATATTTTTATAGGAGAAGTGTGAAATCGAAATTAACCCAAAGAGGCAACAATGCTCTCTCAAGCTCATGCTATTGCTTATTTTTTCTATGTAATTATCTAATAATATAAAATCATTTTTAATTATTATCGAACCGATGAGAGGAGCTCTTTAAAAATTTTTCTAGCTTTTTCTCATGCACAAAATCTTAATCGTCAACCATACTTAAATGGATCCAAGTTCTTTATTTTATTCAATTGTTCTTTATTTTATTCAATCTATACTTACTGTTGAGCAGGCAACTGAGATTTCATTTTGCCATAAAGTGAAAATTTGATGAACAAAATCAATGTATAATAGTTTAGCATACTGGCCAAAATACATGTGCAGTATTTTCACCTCAACACATCATAAAAGGCATGGTGCAACCTAGGAAATTGTAAATTCAAGATATACAAATGCTAAAAGGTATGTATTAGTTACATTAATCTCATCTATAAATTTGAGTGAATTTTACACGTTAAATTTTTGTGAAAAGATTATTAAAATTATTTTCAAAATATTGATTAAGAGTAATATATTTTGGATTACAATTCCAAAATAATGTTACAAGTCACATATACCATGCTGTTTGGATTAATGGTAAAAGTTACTTTATAAATGTAATTTACGATTCATGAGATAAATATTTAAGGGAAGTTTTGTCTCTACTTACATGAATGTAATTTTTGAATACTTACTACAAATGGACTTATCATTAGTAGAGCTCGAACTTTAGAGTCAACTATGAGAAGGGGCAGAGGTTGGCATGCAACAAGCAGGTTTAGGCGAGCACATACTAATGACGTGACCACATCTTACTCACAGCCTCAATGTCCATATGGTCATGGCTGCTCAACATATATATTGTTTGTTTTAATCAGCGGTAGAAGTGATTTACAATATACATGATAACTATATAAAAGGGATTTAATTTTGAGTTGCGTGGTTCGTTCATATACTTTTCCAACATCTTCTTAATTCATTATACGCGCATACTTTTCCATATACATTATCTCAACGATTAATCATTACATTAGATATAAAGAAAATCCCTTTTTAATATAACTATCCTTTTAATCATTGCACGAGGCTTTTAATACAAGCCCCAATTATTTTTTTGGGGATAAAAAATCCAATAAATAACTTAAAATCATATATATTCTGAAAATACTTATACGTAACATTATATTAATAAACAAAATCATATATATATATTATATTCTAACAATGTATTTTATGACTCTGATAATCAAATTATTATCAAATGTTTGATAGAAGAACATGAACCACTGAAATGACGTGAAGATACAATTTTAGAAAATATTCTTACTTTAAGGAACTTGGGAAGGAACTATACATTTTAGTATATTCTGAGGAAAGCTAACTGAGCTGCTGACTGAGTAGTTAAGGCTTCATTAATAGGGTAATGCCAGTGGACTAGACGATTAGACCATCTCCTCAACTGCTATGGATTTTGTATGAAGGTCTCGTTGGAGTTGTTATAGATCCTGGTTGATGTTTTTGGTAGCTGGTTTTATTGATTTCCTTACTATTTTGTAACTGAAACTGATTTGTTTATAGTAATAGATGACTCTCTTTGACAAACATAAAGTATGTATGTATCAAGTGTGACAGACCATGAAGACAAAGTCTCTTGAAAAAGAAAAACTATACACCCGTGTTTGCCGGCATTGTAAGGGTACACTTTATTTTTCTTGTTAGGAACGAAGGTGGAATATCTATTAAAATATGCTACTTTGATACATAACATAAGTTCATATTAACATTTTGGAGATTAATTAAGTTAAATAAACTCCTTTAAATTATATATATATATATTCTGAACTATTTATGGCATTGTTAGTATTAGATCATTAAATTACGTAGAAGTTTATGAGTTAGATAAATTAGTTAGAAATAATAATAAATATATCAATATATTTAGTTACCTTATCTTTCATAAAAAAAAATTAATTGGGCTTATCTCAAGGATTGAAAGTAATATGTAACTTTCAGTGGTTTTTAAGGCCAGCTGGGGAGCTGGTGCTTGCTGGGTAAGGAGGCAACAAAAAATCTCAATTTGGTAACGTATTGGAGATGTGTTCATCTAAAGCGTGTCTTTTTATGCCGTGAAAGATCCTTATTCTCAAACAACCCGATTACTACTTGCCCCGTGATTCGACCCCTTGCTCTAACCCGAAAGGGCTGTTAAAAATTCACGAGTTCCCGCCTCTGCCGTTTGTGCATTCAACTAATCATACACTTATTCAACTACTTCGCTTTCCTCTCGCAAGGAGTAATCAGCATTGATTATTTGAATTCACTAACCGATTCTCATGACTTATTAGTTATTGAGCTCTTGTCTTCGACTCGGAAAATCATTCTTTACGATTTAGCCTCCACACTCACAGACCATTTAACTCAGCATGAAGATCAACAAGGTCCCCGATCTCAGCTCCATCTCCGTCCTTCCTCATCACACAAGGTTCGAATTCTTATCACCTTCCTTTTGCATCAATAGAAAACGAAGGAAAATCTGTCGCACAAAATGCTAAGGGAAAGAACACTAAAAATAAAAAACAACAAGAGGATGTGAGCTATCTATCTTGGTTCATCTCGGCTTCATGTTCATTATTCATGCTCACAGTTTTGTTTGTTCCAAGTGGTTTTACTACTTTGGTTTCAGATTTAGTTCAATTGGTTGTTTTGGACGTGATCAAACGCATTCCAATCTAGAGAGAATGCTTTGGTAGCCTTGGATCCAGAACTAACCTACAGTAAACAAATGTGTTACGTTAGATCACTGTTTCGATTTAGTTAGGCCGTTTGGTTCGGCTTCCTTTCTGATCATAAGAAGTTAAAAAAGAACCAAAAAATATGGAGAGAACTTGTAGAGTTGAAGTTTCGACATATAAGTGTTTTCATTTGAGGATCTTTCTTTTTTTACTGAAAAGCATGCCTCATTTGATTGTTATTTGTAACTATTCTGAGGAAATTCTGTTAGGATCCTGTGAAAACACAGCATGGAGGAACAAGCTTCTTATGATACAAACTCTTGTGAACTGTACTTGTGACATCATGTACTTTAGAAACTATCGTGCTTCAGTAATAGCTTTCTGACAATTTGAAACTGTGTCCGAATATGATAAAAATGTCAAGTTCCTGGATAGAATGATGGTATTGACAACTGATAATCTTGGTAACTTACGCTGTTTGATTGGAAATACAACCTAAAGGAAATCAAACACCGTGCCAAGTGGATTGCAAGGACCACAGCTTCGCTCACAACCATCTGGTCAATCCCAGCAATCATTTTCTCATGGAATTTCATCTCAAAACGCATTCTTATCCCAGTTCTCTCAGAATTCCCTTGATGAGGCTGTGACAAATAATCAGGTTATATATTTTTTTATAGCAGTTATATTTTTTAATTTGATTTGTAATGTAATCTTTTAATTATATTTACATGAGTTGAAAATCTTCTTTTGAGCATGAATTTCACATAAACCTGCACTTTGAGTTACATTTGTGACGTTGGAAAACTTTACTGTTAAACAAGAAACAAGCGCACATTGTGAGAGGAAAATTAATCATGCCGTTGCCACACTCTGTACAGCTTAGTTGTTTCTTATAGGATCTGGTCAACTTTTGGACTTTTCTGTCTTTTCATACTAGGATTCCATGGTGCACAGCGCTGAGTAAGAATATGAGAAGAAAAACTTCCTCTGCGCTGCTTCTACTCTCTAACTATTATTGAAAAGCGTCATAGGATTACCGGCTACAGTTTCCCTATATCTCAAATAAAATGAACATAACATCTAACATCTTGTTTAAGCTTTATATTCATTTAATAAGTATATAACCATAAGTATATGCAACCCAACATTTTGCTTTCATGTCATTGTGCTCTGTCTTTTCTTGCAGAGACTTTGTTCTCAAGAACGAGAGAACTCTGTGAAAAGGCTTTCTTGCTTGCCTGCACTTGCATATGGACGGGAAGAAAGTCAGCCACCTAAATCCAGATCTTCAGCCAATCTCATGCGCAAATGGAGTTCTATAGATCTCAAAAGTAAGGGGTAATCCATGAAAGAACAAATTACAAGCCTATTGCTCGAATCTTAAGGATCCATATTTGACATATTTAGAAGTGATGTGCCTTCGCTGAAGCTTTGTAAGAGTTGGAAGGCTAATTAGTTCAGTGTCATGTTCATGTGTATAATAAGCCTTTACAAAAGATACTTACTGTTATCTTCTCTGACAGGTCAGTCAAGTGAAGGACTTGAACACCGAATTGGAATAATGGAAACTTCATTGAGCAGGTTTGCGATGATCTTGGATTCCATTCAAAATGATGTAATGCAAGTAAGCAAAGGAACAAAGGATATTACGTTGGAGAGTAAGTGGTTAATCCCTTATATACAGAGAATATTTTGAAAAGGATTTATGAATGCGGTACTTAGTTTGTAGTTGGAAGATGTGAATCTAGGGAAGAATTAACTTAAGGGATAGATTATCTTTTCGGTATCTTCAAATTTTTGTCAGCACAACAAATTTCTATAACATCGCTGATAAAATCTTGTCTTTCGTCTTCATTCTTTCTCCATTTTTTAAATCGTTTTCCAAGAAGTATTAAGACCACAGTTCAACCAAATGCAGGTCTCTTATTTCTAGTCTCACTTGGAATATTTTATGTCTCGTTTGATTTACAGTTCAGCATGTGTTAAGTGTCGTGTTGCTAGAACTGGACTTCGGTTGGTCCTGTTGCTAACATGTTCCAGTTTTAAAAGTATCATAACCGAAGCATAATTTGTGGCTTTATTAGTCAACGGCATCTATAATTCTCATAACCTAAGTGTACGTTCTTCATTTTTCACATTTAATTCAGTGGAACACATGAGGCAGAAGTTGATTGCTCAAGACAGCACACTTCAGTTAATGGTAATAGCCTAAATTTCATCTTGAGATCTAGAATGGCATGAAAGCTTAGGCATCGGCCTTTGTAAACATCTAACTCAGAGATCTTGGTTTTCAATCAGACCAAAGGACAAGAAGAAATCAAAACAAGAATTGATGGGAGCTTGAAATCTTTATCTGATCAAATGAGCTTGGTCACAAGCCAAGACAAGTCACAAGAAACATTTTTAGTAGTCTCAACATTGCCAAGGTTAATTGAAGCATCTATGCAGAATTTACAAAAGGAATTACACAGCAACTTTTCCAAGGAAATGCAGGCACGTAAGATATGGCACGAATGATGTCTGAAACATGTTAAGATAATAGTTTTTTACTTTGTTAAGGGTTAATTACAGATCTTCATCCAATACGAAAAGTGCTCAAAAGACTTCTCCACATTTTTCATCTCCCTGCCCCTGGCCCTTTTGTGTCCCTCCTTTTTCTGTATTGAGATTTCAGTGGTCATTCTCCTTGATGCCTATCAACTAACTGATGCTTTGTCAATGAGTACTTGTAGGCAGTTTCTTGCAGCTTAAAAAGCCTTGATAAAAAATATTTGGCTCCATCTACTATATCGACAAAGGTTCTTTATTTCTATTACATATTGAACCAGTAAATTCTTCCAGTTATTCTGTATGATGAGAAGACAAGTATTAGTAATTGATTCACTGTTGGATTGCAGAGTATTGGCAACCAAGTCACTGTACCAAAAAAGCCTCAGGTTCCTCCGAGGTTTGTTTGCCACATAACTATCACTACTAGTGTTTCTGCTCAATTAGAAAAGATATATTCATTCCTCTCCATTATAATTTGGTCATTCTCACCAACAAGCATCTAAAGAAACTATAGCTTTTCTCGCAGAAACATTTTCATATGGTTTTCACTTCTTAAAACGAGGGAAAATACGCTGCAGGATGATTGTAATGTTTTATGATGTTTGATCCGAAAGAAATTGTGCAGTGACAGCTGATGAGGTGTTTAGATCTATATCACATAGACGTAATTCGACATGTTAATCATGATTGTCAGTTATAAGTCATCTAACTCCACAAATTGGCAGCACATATCCATGTCTACCGAAGTGTATTGATACATTTTATTTCATCCTTCTTCGATCTTCCCAGTGCATTCATGCTTTTATATGCTCCTAGAGTAGTTATTCTGGAACTGACATGGGGAGAATGGAAGCTTATAGGTATTTTTCTTGACTTCAGTGATGTTAAAATTGGTGTGCATGCTACAAAAGCTCCAGAAGTAGGAAATGAAGGCTGGAAATCGGTCAAAAGAGTTGCTTTTTTGGATAGATTGTCTGACAAAGAGCACGAGCAAAAAGCACCTTGCTCAGAAAAGGTATTTCTAATATTAGTTTCTTTTGCCATTCATTATTCTAAGTTTCTAACTCGAATAGATTGTTGTGTCTTGGCTTCCTGTCTGTAAATGATCAATATGTTTAAAATTTCTTTCCTTATTTTCATTCTAAACTTGTTACGTTGCAAAAGAATCTCTGCCTTTCTCATTTTCCAGTTATTGTTTGAAATTTTATGGCAGCCTATTAGGGGAGAAAGTGGCAGTAGAATTATCATTGAATCGGATGAGGAGACTGATGGAAGTCTTTTGTGTCTGTCCGAAAAATGCACAGGTAGTTGGCAAAGCTGAAATGATTATCCGCTTTTTGTCTATATTTACTGGCCAGATTAGATTTTTCCTCTTGAAGCATATTCTGTTGAAGTTAAGATCACCCTGCCCACCTTTGTCATCCAAATAATCTCTTCAAGTTCAACCGGACCACTATAAATGGGTTAGGAACTCCATTTTCAGTGCGTAGGTTCGGGATTCAACTTCTCGATTCATGTTAGTTTCTGGAAAGCAGCCAGCAGATTTGTTGCGGTTGTAACCAAGTGATTGCTACAATTCATTATCAAATAACTAAACGCGATTGAAAATCTATAGAATCTATCTTAAACTGTGGATGCTTATTGATTAATAATTTAATACCCTCATTGTCGTTGCTTTTTATTCTATGATACCTTAGTAATTATATGACTTCTCTTTATATTATTTTTTATTTTAATTGCTTATGAAGCCTCTATAAATAACCAATCTTCATTTGAATGGGAATCAACTGCTGGATATTTGTTTCCATTGGAAGACGTATATGGAAAATGGACAAAGGAGGCGAAGGAAGAAAGTGAACGGATTTTGCGGGAGGCAAGAAGGCGCAAGAGAAAGCCTTGTAATACCATAATTATCAACTGAAGGTACACTTTTAGCTGTGATTTCAATTTATAATCTCTCTGGCTGACATGAAAAATAATAATACAGCAAGAGCAGGCCCAGTCTCTGAACAAGTAAAGGGAAACGATGGACCAGCCCAAGAAAGGAATGCGCAGAACTAAGACCAAACCCAGCAAGAATGATTAGATACTAATGTTACCAAAAAAGAAAAGCAGATTACATTTTAAACCAGCCTTAATTTGACGGGCACAGATAAGTAAAACATGAGTCGTTGTACCTGTTAAAACTCTCGCATGTTATCATGCGTACTTTGTAGTTCTGTTAGAGAAGGTTATAAAAGTCTGAAGGCAAAATAATTTGTAATCTAATACTTCGTAAGGAGCTTCTGGTGTCACTTATATACACAGAGCCTTTTTTATTCTATAATGCTGGCTTATTTCTCTCATCACTTGCTGTCTGACGTCAGTCATCCGACTATAAATATCCAAGTTTCATTATATTAGTGCCCATTTGATTAACAATGAAAACTACCTTTCCAATATGATCTACAATTTACGAAATAAGTACGTAAGTGAAGTTTTTTCTCGATTTATATGAACATGATTTTTTAATATTAACGCAAACAGGCTTATGTAGGTCCATCCTACTGATTAGGGCCTCACTACAGTTTAGAGGCATTGCCTAAATTTTAAGTAGGTCGGGTAAACTGACTTGACTAAACAGCTTATTTTGTAGTATGTACGTGTCGAACTGAGGAAAACACCTTGCTTGGGGTAAACTAGCGGAAATTAAATTTTTCCATGACGCTTCGTTGAAGGATGGGCTGCCAAAAAATGTTCATTACATAACACGACATGCTCTATGATGTATGGTGGAAAGTTTCTGATCATCATCAACAACAATTAAGGGTACGAACTCCACATCATGTCCTCAAACCTGATGGCCAGTGGTGCATCTAGTAAGTAACTCGTCTCCTTCTTAGATCATCAATTATAGTTTTTTTAATTAAAAAAGGTTTTGGTTTAGACACGTAAAGGATGTAGGCAGAGTTAGATGAGGAGCCTCACCTAAAGCTGCTTTTTATTCGTCTAGTAGTTAGTTGTGGGTGGTGATTGCTTAACTTTTGTAAGTAATAAATCAATGGTGAATTTAGTGGGGTTGAGCTCTCTTTTCTTGTGTGGTTAAGGTAGGGCACCCTTCTGGACTGACAATCTCATCTAAACAAAACCTTTCTTTTTTCTTTCTTTCTGGTTTTTTTTTGGGGCCCCGGGGGGGGGGGGCCGGGGGTGTTGTTTCCACAATGGAGGGAGACAGGTCCACTCCAATACCACTTTGTTGAAAACTGATTGCATATAAGCAAGTGGAATAATCTACTATGACTATTGCTCTTGTTTTCTCATTTGCTTCGATTTAGTTGGGTTATTACCTTTAAGTTTTAGAAATGCAAGTTTCTTTTATTAAGTGGCTTCTATCTTTTGATCTTGATTGAATCTCATATTAAAGTTTGTAAAAAGGTTCAAGATATAAAACTTCCAACCAAATGTAAAAAGTTCAAAATATAATACTTCAAAATCAAATGAATTAAGATATTATCTCAAATTCTAAATATAAAAACTCAATTATATTGTAACATAATTTGTCGTTTTAGGCAAGATATTATAATTACACCAAGGGTGGAGGTTTTTGTAAGATAATCTTATTTTAGTAACTCGGCAAAAAATATTACAAACTACGGTAATTTCTCTTTTGATTAGTAAATTTCACTATTAATTTATTTGCTTGAAGAGTGTAAAGAATTATTTTCAAAATTTGTAATTGAAACACATGCCATGATAAACAAATTAGTTTTTCTTAAACCTAAAAAAATTGTATGCACAAGGCTCCAATCAAGCTGAACTCCTGCCTTCTACATCACACGGTAACAAACTTAACATCAAACCAAGGATTACCTTCTCTTGGAACTTAGATATGCTATATTTTTTCAGATGGAAAAAGATGCCATTCATCTTGCTAGAATCTTTGGTTCTTTGATCATTAAATCTTTATTGAAAAATAGAGAGGAGAAACAAACCCGCACACAAAAGTCAATGACAAAAAACACAGAGGACTGCTGAGGAACGAGCTTTGAGGGTTGGCAACACTGAAATAAGTTAGATGATGGGATATAATGAAGACAAGACCGGTGTCGGCGTTGAAATACTACAATCGCTATCGCCTTTCATACTATGATTCCTTCTGTGCTTCTTTATTCATCAGCGGTGTGGTATCCTAAGAATCACAAATAATTTAACGATTGAAAATAGGCAATTAGAAACCAATTAAACCACAGGACAAAAGAAAATGATAATGATGTTTTTTCAAAAATCTGGATTGGAAAATATTATTACTGGTTTATTACTTTTTTAATGAAATGAACCGTGACCTACTCCATTGTTGTTTAGTGTCCAGTGCCTTTGTTTATCATATCGGGTGACACCTACATTGCCTTCGTTTGGCAAAGTGTTTTAACATCTCAAAAGCACGTTCAACGGTGTTTTTCCGCAAAACGAAATAATATCCTTCACACATTTACCTTGTAAATGGTAAAAGTATTTCTCTACCGTTTTCCCAAACAGACCTATTGTCCTTTTGATACGACTGCACCACATTGACATTAGGCTCTCTCTCTCATCTATCTATCTATCTATCTATCTATCGTAGAATATGGATGGGGATATGCAAAGTTAATTGAATCACAAGTTTCATTATTATAATTATGAATGTTTGATTAGAAACAAAACTTGATCGATGTTTCAAAAAATTGAAGAAATATAGCTACTTATCCTTCTTATCATGATAATTTCACAAATATCACGTAACCTCCATTATAACTAGAATACAAATTAAACCTCCCTGAATCACATAGGCATGATTGATTTTTCAGGTTACATCAATGATTAGCTGTTATGTATAAAAAATGATTAGCTGTTGTAACTGACTACAGAAGGGTCCAATCAAACGCCAGTATAGTCACATACAAGTCATAACCGTAATTTTGTTCTCACATTAGATGGATAGAGTTTCGCACACACACACTACTAGCTACGTGGGAAAGATATAATATATATATATATATATAGAGAGAGGGGGGGTAGAATACTAAAAGAGAAGACATGCAAGCATGGTTTGACAGGGTACGTAGTTGATTAAGCATACCGGGGAAAATAGCATCTGAGTCCCATGAAAGCATAATAATATTAAAAAAGTTCTATGAATTTGGCCATCTTGTAGAAGGATCCATTGGGACATCGGTGAAATATGAAAATAATGTCTAGTTACCCTTATGCCCTTAGTTAAACAAAAAGGAAACAAGAGAAGCTTTCAGTGTTGGCATGCGTTCTCTGGAGCTAAATTGCATACGCGGAGAGAGCAGGTTAACCATGATCTTCTTCGGATAATGATTTGAACCTACTCTCTTGATTTTAGACAAAGCTGATAGAGCACTAAACATTTGTGGGCAAAGGTAGATGAGACTCTTCTCCGTGATTATGATTTAAGATCATTATTATAGGTTTTTTTTCTTCTACATGGACATCTTCTCTCTGGGCAAAGGTTATGGCTTGAGCTCATATTTGGAAGAGTTAGTCTAAAATCAGGAAGTAAAACAAGCTTGTGTTGAAATTGTGCTTTGCCCATAGTATTTAGTGTTATTTTAGGATTGCATTGTGATTAAATATACTAATGGGACATTGCTCTGTGTTTATGTTTGGTAATTGATGTGTTCATATTTTTTTTGTCAGGGATAAGTGGGAATAGGTGAATCTAACGAGGGTTGCTAAGATAATACTTACTATTATACGAGTAAAAATGTGTTGTCAATAGTTATTTTAAGGCCTTTTCAGTTGTTAATGAAAATCCTATGTTGTATTTGATAAGCTTCATGGGCATTAAGGGATGGAATAATTTGATCTGTTTCTTGGTAGAGAAGATTGTGGTGTTGGCACATATTCAGATGATTTAGCATAAAATAGGTAAGTAATACAAAGGTTGTGTTAAACTTGTGCTTTATGAATAGTCTTTATTTTTGCTCTTGGGTTTTTATTGTAGATGAGTATGATAATGGGATGTCGACATGTTTGTATGTTGAGAAATGGATTGGTTACTGTTTTTTTATGAGGGATAAGTGAAAGAAGGTAAATATAATGTGGGTTGATGTGATTAGATCTATTGTTGGAAGAGTAGAAATGTGTTATTAACAGGTGTATGTGAAGTTGTTAATATGACTGTTTTTGTTGTTAATACAAATCGTTTGCTGTAGCTAGGTTATTTATTATTAATGACCAAAATATATGTATGTCTGTTTTTCGTCAGCAAATTGTTAAGTCAGGAGTCCTTGTCTCTCTGCTCCTAAACTCCAAATCATCACATGCACCTATGTATAGTGTCAGCTTATATATGTGTGCGTGGATCGTGAAAATAAAATACAATAATGTGAAGGTGTAAATATATGTGTCTCACAAGTTCTCCATATGAGCTATAGCTGCTTTTGCCTTTCCACTGAAATTTGTTCATGCAACAGGTGAACATACAGTTGAGGCTGCAGGACCAAGAAGCTCGTGCTGCCAAAAGTGCAGTCCAATAGCTTGTTGGCGTCCACGAAACTGATTCCGAGACTCGGAGAGTATATATTAGGAACAAGTTACGAAACTTAGTTTCAATTTCATCGTTCAGGCCGTATTAAAGTAGAAGCAAAGTTGTTATAACCCTTGAAATGCTAACGTCGATTATTAAGAAATTCACATTAACCGTCAACATTTTTTTTGTTAATATATCTCACTTTTAATATATATTTCTTGGACAAAAAACTTTTAGAGGTAATAATTTTATTCTTAAAAAAATTTTTGGAGCAAATTTACACATCTTCATCCCACGATATATATAATAAAATTTCCACGCACAATATTTATCTGAACTTGCCAACTGCTAGCAAGTGATTGAAATGTTTTTTTTTTGTATTGCACCGTTAAGGTTTGGTTTTTTTTGTTATTCATATAATATTAAGTACCTATTTGTTGGCAAACAAATGTAACTACTTATTTAACACAATAAAGTAAAATGTTGAATATATATTAATTTATCTTGGGTGGAAGGTAGACAAAGAAATGGACAATATATACACGTGTGAATGTGTATGACTACTATGCATTAATTCATTATTATGTTAAGAAGAAAAAAAGAGTAAAGAAAAAGAAAAGGAAAATAAAATAAAGAGTAGTCCAATCAATTAAGTGAAAGTGCTATTTGAGATCGAGGCCTAATTCTAACTGCTTTTCACATGGACATGCTCAAAATCCAAAAAAATAGAATGATCAATTTTTTAATTGGGTTATATTTCTTTAATAATTATAATAAGTAGTAGAGAACAAATATTTTTTTAAAAAAGCCACCAAATAAAATTTAAACATTCAGATATTTGAGAATTTCCCTACACCATTATTAATTAAATGCCTCATTTTCGCCATTAACTGGATAATAAATACTACTTCTAGGTTCTATCTATCATGGTAAGAATAAATTAAGACCTACTTAGCTTGTTTGACAGAAGTTACAACCACTAAGGGCGATGCCTTTAACTATATATATATATATATATATATTCTCCCATACCAAATTTAAGTACATTAATTAGGTGCAACAAATCCTGCTAGCAACCAAAGTAGTTAGGTGCCATTATTTTATTATTTTTAATTAGAAAAACATGTATTCATTACTTGCATTAATTCATAACTCATAACGTCCAAGTATATATCTTCATATTCGCTCACCATTAAGCAGTATTTTTCATATAAGAGGCACATTTCAAAATTCAAAACCATGCCATCATCATTATTATCATAGCGGAGAATAAAGTTTTAGAGTAAACAAATATTTGTTCATAATTAATAACATCTCCTATAATAGAGATAGGCCGCAGGCATATTTTCTTTTTCATTTGATCAATTTACCAAATTAAAGAAACTTTTTTCCTTTCATTGATACATCAAGTAAACATCTTTTTTAAGATATCATAATTGACATTGGATCTTGTGTGTTTACTTTCAACTTGGGAACAATTCACAATATGTGACCGAAAGCTTAGACATATATACATCATTCATCATATATTTTGATAAAGCAGAAAAAAGTTGTTGATAATAAATCTAGATGGATCTTGTGTATTTACTTTCAACTTGTGAACAATCCAATGGTTTAAATTATTAGGTAAAGGGGCAAAAGCAACTCCAAATATTTCATATATAGGCACGGGGTAAAGTGTTCAGGGTCATTTTAGATCCGAAAGTTTTTTAAATGAATAATTTTGCTCTTTCATTTTAGACCTGAAAGTTTTTTAAATGAATAATTTTGCTCTTTCATTAAACTATCAGGCAGTTAACCGTTAATTGACTAATATCTAATTAGATAAATTAGTCACCTCCAACCATCAAAATTAATGTTTTAAACGGTAGGGTGATATTGCCTGTTTTGAAACTTCTTGATCCAAGATAGTCCCTGGAAGCTTCTAGGTGCCCTGTCTCCATTGAAGAAAACTTCCGAATTATTTTGTTCTTTACCTCTGATTATTTATATGTATACATAATCAATTTAAATTGAAAGATAAGATTGAATGTTTGGGTTCTCTCAGAGATCATCAAACAGCAAAATATCACTCTCTTGTCAAGAGTGAGGTGAAAAAAAAGGCAAAATAAATGTAACTATCGAACTGATTAAAATTTTAAAAGATATGAACTGAAAAAAAAAGTATGGCATATAACATAACTTTTACATAATGGAAGAAAAGAAAAGTAAATGCTTGCTTTTGAAGCTGTCTCCTTCACAAAGGTAAATCAATAATGGTATGAAGAGTGGAAGACAATTCTGGTCCTCCCAATAAAGAGTGCTCCACTTTAGAGCATACCCTTCATGAACTTAATAATATACTTGCAGGAGCGTATGTGAAGTTAATTAACAAATATATATATATATATAATCCAATCATGCAGATGTGAACTATGGAAAGAGTTTGACACATTTGATATCCTTTGGCTGATATAAAAAAGTGTGTGTGTGTGTCTATATATATATATATATGAAACATGTGACCAGAAAATAACTATGATAGTACATTATTGTATTGAAATTATAATATATATGGCGGACATGAAGAAATTACAAGGTTCACAAATTTTATGGGAAGTCAGTGTTTAGCTTTTTGAGAATGGGCTTGTTTGGAATAACGTTTTTAAAAGTCAAACGCACGTTCAATAAATTTTTTTCGCAAAACGAAATAATCTCCACCACATATTTACATTGACTTGCGTAAAAATACTTTTCTACCTCGTTCTCAAACATAATGTATACTTTTTTGGTTTGAAGAATTCATACTTATTTTCGAACTAAACAAAAATGTGTCTCCACATGTTCCATTTCCAGCTAACACATTTTACTTTAGGCAAGTTTCTATGGGTTTTTGATTCTCTATTATCAGCTTATTTTTAATTTGTTTAAAGTGACTTTAATAAATATATGTGAAGAGTTTATATGAGTATGCTATTTTTTTGTTTTTGATAAAATGTATCACATCATCTGATAATTATTTCATTGATATGATCTTAACTTTTGATTTTTGCTCATTTTATTTTTACCACATGAACTAGCCTAGCAATGATATATTTT
>JANTPZ010001687.1:0-17600 GCA_025593235.1 Vachellia pachyceras | reverse complement strand
GTTCTCTCTACAATGGCTATTGTCATTTGACAATTACACCTCATCGACATAAATTGTCGGATTCACATCAAAATTTTGCCAGTAAGTTTTCAACAACTCAGGCATCAAATATCAATCAATTTTAGAGTAATAAACTCTTATTCAGATAAGAATTATTTCAACCACCATTAAAGGTGAATAATAATAATGGATTTTCTCATATAAAACTGAAGTTCAGTTAACATCCGTGTATCTCAATACAACGGGAATCCACTGTTCATGATACTAATATTTATAGTATCCCTCAAATATTTTATTCCTCATGTAGGATGCATATTTATATATGCTCGATCTTCATTAGCATAAGCTATATCGCAGTTATTAATATTTATTAATGTAACAAATTCTCCAAATTTGTGCATACACAACTTAAGCTACAAAAATCACTTCAAATAATATATTATCATCATAAGGAATATTTACACATTGATTCAAAGCCATATTTTGGCAACATTTTTTAGTATCATATCTCATCCACATTCTTATTCCTTTATAATTTCAACATTTAATATCACATTTGATTTACTCATGCTTTCAAATCCAATTTGAATCAACAAATCATTACAACTAAAATGCCATTCACATTAAAATTTAATATTACGATAATCATGCATACTCATGCATATTTTTACCAAGAGAAATACACATCGATAAATCATGGAAATTAGAATACATTTATCTCTAGATAAATGATGAAATTTTCATACCCATATATTACTTGTTTCAAGCAACATAAGAATTTAATAATTCATAAAACTTGCTCTCAACAGCAAATAATATAATCTCCACTTAATTCACAATGCACCTTAATATTTTTAAAGGGAGGCAAACAATTAAATGTAATTTTACAACCATAATTTTATTTTACCAAAATAAATGTAAGGTACCCACATACAAGGCTACTATGCACCCCCACACTTTCAAATATTTCAATTATGTATAAAAAAAAATTTCCACACATTTCCAATAGTAATTCTAATAACATTAGAATCTGTTACACCATAATCTTCTTCCTTTCTAATTAATTAAATTAGAATTTCTCAAATATTATCATTCTAATTTACTAAAGTATCACTGTATTTAAAGTTTGTGTTTCAAACCGTCACTACCATAATTTTAAAACAATTCATTATGCAGATACACAAGAATAACCGTAGATCCAATAGTCAATAATACTATCCTGATAATAAAATATTTATTTCCATAGCTTCAAATAATTTTGGTCCCTCACATATAAATTATTAAAACCAATTAAATTTCAAAACATCCATCAGAAGGAATTTAATTCACCAACACATGAAGCTAACAGTCATTTTAAAATTTGATTAGTAAGGTTGATATTGTGAAATATCAATTTGGCATATATAGACGCCAATAATTCAGGCAAAAAAAAAAAAACGATAGACGCCAATAGTGAGTGGATAATAAAACGGTGCTCTATCTTCCTGACGAATGAGATATAAACCTCACATTCCCAATAAACAGAGCAGTTTCGTAAGCTTCTCGACTAATTAAACATTTTGCATTTCAGCCTATAAAGCCATTAACACACACACTTAATGGTATTATATTACCATTAAAGTTTGCAACATGCCAATTAATACAATCAAAGTGGCCAAATCAGAAAGCACACTATTAATTGATATTAGGGAAAATTTTAGCAAGTATAACTCATTCTTATCCAAACAACTTGGATCCTAACACATTGTTGTACATCATTGGTACGAGGCCTTTTGTAAATTTTATCAATGCAATAAAACTTGAATAGGAATAAATCCACAAATGATGCTAGATAAATATAGGAAGTTAGAAAAAGAAAACACATTGGTTTAGCATATATTAGCTAATACAACCAAAATAATCAGTTTGACCAAAACCATCAGCATATATTATTATCTCATGGATTCCAAGACATACCTTGCCATCTCATCGAAGCCCAACAGTATCTTTGTCCACCATATCATTGCGTAGTGGTAAATCGTTTTCCTCCACTCACCGCTATCATGAAATTTTTGCAAGGCTTTCCATCTAAAATATGGAGCATATGAGGTGTTAGGTGAGTATGGACAATTTAGCAATCGAGGTTCATAACATCATAGCCCTCATCAGCATGTCACAAGCCCATAACCCATGTCATCAACTCACTACCTCGACACATGCTTTCATCAATTTCACAAATCACCACACGTAGATGGCTGTGCCTGGATACATTGAGTTAAAACTCAATTTTCAAATCATCCTGGCTTCTACAATCACCAGAGGTTTGTGCCAAACTGAGTTTAGCATCCACAATATTATCATTTCAAAATTATTACAAAAATGAGGATCATCACCATTTCAGCAATCTTCTCTAATATAAGACCTCAAAAATTGTCCTGAAATGAAACACAAGTAGAAATGTGAGACCCACTCGAAATTCCTACACAAAAGGAAATTACCGAAATAAAGCTTTAAATTATGACAAAATTTAGAGGTCTCCTTATTTGATGAATCCACTGTTGAAGAGTGCCAGAATAAACAATGTTGAAATAGTTCTTAAGATTGTTGTAATCTGCACGTAAACAGTGGATCTTCCAAGTTTTCTGCAACGTTGTACTTATCCTTGTGGCAGCAACACCTGCAAATAAACGGTTAATCTGAGTCGCGTCCGAGGACACTGTCCTTAAGAGCTATTCCACGACTACCGGCAAGTAAGTTGCGGCACTCCCCAGGATTAAACGGATTCTTCCTGTAAGGATACAGGGATACAGAACTAGCGGAAGGTAATAATACTCAGCAATTAGAAGACAATGCAAGAGAAGAAGATGAGAGTTCTAAGCACAATGCTCTCTTTTGACCCTTCAAAGCTCTCTAAAAAAATAGTATTTTATTTTCATAAAGCTTTAATAAAAAGTGCCCAATATATAATTAACTTGCACATAAAGGGTAAGGGAAAATTGCCGGATTTGTCTCCAGTGACCTTTATCATGTGCAAGCTCTTTCCTCCTCTTAATCCCAAATAATATGGGAATCTTCCTTTCACACACCTACACATAATTTTTCAACAATGACTGTGAAAAGAAAGGAACAGCTCCCTTCCACGGGCTTTAACACAAATGCTCTTCCTGCGGGTCCAACAACACCAGAGTTATATGACCAGCTCCTTTATATAATACTGAAATGTCAGATTGTACGTGTGATAAAAATACAATAATTAGTCTTTTTTGTAAGAATAAATCACCTTGTTGCCTTTGAATTGGATCTATGTTCTTTTCTTCCCCTGCAAATTTTATCAACAGTGATGCGTCGTCAGTCTGATAAAACCAATAAATTCTAGACTTGATGAACTATCTTTCTACTTTTCTTCTATTAGACATTTATTATATGTTCTGTTCCCGTGATCTGATGGCCACTCACGAGCATGCAGCTCTGAAAATCATACAGTGCCATAATTTCGCTGTTTACGCATTTTAGAGTTTCAAACATTTTTGCTAAGGTTTTAGTTGACCCTAGCATAAAAGGGACAATGTTATCCTGACTAAACGACGAGTCAAACGGACGGTCTGCCAGAATAAACGCCACATCCTCCCTCCCTCTCTACACCGGTCAAGCTCCCGTGGTCACGCACGTCTGGCCCTTGATGCTTATCCCCAACGTCTTGCTCATACTCTTTTTCAGCAACTCCACCTTTAATGACGTCGTCCCCTCCCCCAACGGCCTCAGGAATCCGGACCTCTCGCCGGCAAAGCTCACCGACCAGAATGTGGTGGCGGCGAATGCTAAAGAGAGGATGGCTAAGGAAGGGATTGAGATGATGGAATGGGCTAACACGTAGGACGAACGCCGGTATGCATTGTAAGCAGTTTCTCTCATGAAGATGTATCGCTCTTGGAGAAACACAGGGAAGGCCTCGGCACAGGTGTAGAAGGTGGTGGACATTGCGAAGGTGAAGAAACCGAGGGGCTTTTGAACGCCTTTAGGAGTATTATCCAGATGCCAGAAGATGGTGGCTAAAATCCCTCCGGTTACGAGAACAGCACCGAGTCGGATTCCGAACAGTTCCGGCATTCTTATGGAATTAGTGAGCGATCGTTTCGCTATCACTATCATCTCCGTCCAAAATGGATTAGCATATGTTGGAAACAACGACGCGGCGTCGACGTTGGAATGATGCAGTGCACCGCACACTAATCCTGGAATGCTGTCGGCAATGGCGTACTTGAGTGTTCCGGTGAAGAATCGGTTGGTAGCTGATTTATTTTTCGCGGCATTTAACTGCCACGATCTGTTGAACTCCACTAAACTCTGGGTCCACGGACTGCAGCAGTAGCAGAAACGGAAGAAGAATTATTGGATAAGGAAACGGAAGAAGACGACGATGTCGTCGTTGTGGAAGAAAGTCCAACTGGATGGAGATGGAGCCCATGAATGATGATGACGAAGAAGGAGAAGGTGAAGTGGACGTGGACCAGTGTGGATGGAGGTTTCTATGTGGGGTTGGGAGCTTGACCAGTGCCACTGTGTCAGAGAGAGAGAGAGAGAGAGAGAGCTAAGCAGGGTGGCCGCGGAGAAAGACGTGCCATTTATCTTATCGTGGCTCACGTTCGTTTGCATTTCCGTTTAACGAGGATAGAGTAATTGCTGCTTTGAAAACACTTGCGAAGTGAAAATATAATTAGCCCTTTTTTGCATATTTAGCTAATCATGTTTCTTCTCTGATATGCCTATAAGTGGATTAATGTTGGAAAATATTTTTTCAAGGAAAAAAGGTTTTATCTTGACTGAAAAAACCGACTTCCTCGTGCGCTCGCATAAACATGCTCTGAGAATGAGAAGTTAGCAGGTGAGCTATAGGTATATTAACAAGCCAAAAGTTCATTAATGAACCATCAAATGTGACATGTTTGATTACAGCTGAAGTTAACTATCTCACGACAAAGTGACGATACGAAAGAATCGTTGAAGGGGAAAAAATGAAATGAATGGTTTTTTTAAATTTTCGCTTCCACTTTTGATGGTTGTATTTTCTCTGAAGAAAAACAACTGTAGAACGTGTAATTGTCAATCTGATGCTATTCGTTGAAACTTGCGAATCCATCCAATTGATGATAAACAAGTGAAGGTATTCAAATTGTCAATAAGCAAGTCATTTCTTAATTAACTACAGTGAAACCCGGAAGAAAAAAGAGTAAGAAACCTTAATTTACACTTCCATTACAGTCTGATCCCTGATTGATAATCATGTAATTAACAAAAAAAATAAAAAGAAAGGAAAAATGTACCTTTCTTCATTTGCCTCCTTAGAATACCTATAAAAAGGCCTACCATCCATTACATCAAAAAAAGTGGACACATGTCATCGTAATATTCTCCGACGGCAACTTTTTTTTCCATGTCCGGCGGCGGCGAGGCAACCAACTGCAACTGGGAATTCATGGCCATGGCCATGAAATCACTATCATCATCTTGGCATGGATTCCGGACCCACAAGCTACTAGGCGTAATTGTAACAACATGATCCCTAGATTCAACGTCCATGGAGTTATACCCCGACGTACTACTGCTGTTGCAGTAAGAATGTTGATCGGAAATTGCAGGAAAAGCAAGCTCCGATGAAGTATATGCGTCTGGGTTTATCGCAGGACTAAGGTTGAAGAGTGGTAGTGTCATCCCGAACTCTAATTGTGAAGTGACATCATCAACCACTGAAGAAGATGAAAAACCTTGGTGCTGCTGCAAAAAATGTTGTTGGTAAAACTCCAGTTGCCGATGAACAGCACGAAGCTCTTCTTCAGCGTACCATATTTGGCAACGAAGCCTGCAAATCTCTTGACAACAACCATGAACAGGGTATTTATCTCTGTAATTAGCTTGGCAAATGATGGAGTCCATGGCTATTTTCTTCTGGCCGGGGTCCAAGCTCTTCAAGATCTTCTCGATATTGCTGACTCCAAAGAGCTTGTGGACATTCTGAAACGCCTTGGGTTGGTCGGCGGGGAAGTAAGGAGCGAGAAAGCATTCTGGGGTACACTTTCTTCTCTGAAATTTGCAAGCTGCGCACGCCTGCTTTGTTCCACTTTTGAGGGTCATCATATTTTGTCTCACAACAACGCAGTCAAATTCATGCAGAGACCCTCCGTGTGATGATGAACTGCTTCCGCGATGATGAAGGAGGGAAGCAATGCCGGGAGAGATAAGGAAGAGGGGAGTGGGTGCATTTTGATCAGAAGTGGATGTGTTAGTAGGCGAAAGTGGTGGGTATGGAGAGACTGAGTAAAAGAAAGGATTGGAGAAAGAGGCGAATTGCTCGGAGAACCGTTAGGGACACTTGTAATGACCCTGATTAGTGATTCCTGTGTTTTGGGGCTACCTCATGCTCATTCATAAGTCATAACTAGTCTTTCTACACCAACCTTGTTTATTTTCTTTTCTTTTTTTGTGGAAGATTGGTCACCCATTGACGTGCATGCGTTGTAATTTAATTTAGGAAACAACTTGGGCAACATTCTTTTTATTCCATGGCCTATATTTTACTCGAGACCTTTCGTTTTATTAAAAATTTTATTGATGAAAAAATCGAAAAGTATAAGTAATTTTATTTAGATTTGTCTCACCAATAAAAATTTTAATGAAAAACTTTTCCCTTATTTTATACCGACCTTTCCTGTTTTTACACGCAGATTCTTAGGAAGATAGATACCCCCAAAAACCAGAAAGGCAGAAATGAGCTCCAATACGAGGCTCAAGAGAAATTATAACTTGCTAGCAACACAAAATTTTGTAAATGTTATTATATACAAGTTGATATCAATTATGTTTGCCTCTTCGTAAAGGTGTGTAATTGAGAAATATTATTTTTGACACAGTTTTAACAAGAGGTTAAGGGTGCATTCATCACAAATTATTTTTCTAAATGCATCTAGCAACTAAAACATTTTTTCAGTACATCTAACAACTTAAAGTATTTTGTTATGTATCCGATACATTGAAATATTTTTCAAATACGTCTAACATCCTAAAGTATTTTTTGAATGCATTTATCACCTGAAATATTTTATTAGGCTGTATTTTTATTTTTTAACTATTCTTTAGTACATCTAACGGCATAAAAAAATACTTGCGGAACTGGATGTACCTGAAAATTTTCTCTAGTGTTGAATACATCTGAGGACAGGATGCTGATGCAACTTAGCCCTTAGAAAAAATGAGAAGGTGAACCGGATCGTGTCAGCTCCGAATATACATCGGTGTCATGAGGATATAATCATACATTATTAATATTAATAGAACAATAAAGCTAACAAGTCTGCTCACGCAGAATACAAATCCACTACCCTAGGGGGATAAGGGAATTTAAACGAGGAAGCGACTGTTCAGTTCACAGCTGCACAAACAAAAACCCTGCACGGATCAAAATTCATGAAAAGAGAAAGAAACTAATCAAATAAAATATAGATCAGTAAACTACACACTCTTTCAGCCATAACTGCAACAAGATGGCATTTCCTAAAAAAAATACGTACTTGTTCGTAAGCTATACAGATCCTCTCAAAAATCACTTTGGTTTGTTTGTGGGGACGAGGTAGGGAGGATAAAGGCAAAAATCACGGAAATAAAACATATTCCCCTCCAACGCGTATTTTTTTTAAAGCCCCTCCAACAAAATAATTCCTGACAACAATAGGTGCTCATTTTCACCACAAGATCTTCTCAAACAAAGCTGGGCAACTTCCACATATTTCGGTGCTACTTCCCAGAAACAGAGCCTGCTTATTGAACATATAACCAATAAATGACAATCATGTTTCCAAAATGGGCCAATTATGGAAGTCTACCTCAGCTCTTCAGCGTCCAAATTCATCCAGTTAGTATAAATAAATTTTGGTGCATGATTCACTTGAAGCTCTCCCCACTCTCGAAAACATCCTTCCTTCCATATCCAGTATCAAAATTGACCTATGTATATACCAAAACTTGTTGCCTCTCTGGAAACTTGCTATTTTTTTCCGCTGTATGCCACTTCTGTCTAAGCAGCAATGCATCTACATGAACAGCGCTTCACAGGGAACCACTTGAATAACAAACCATGTCAAAGTTATTTTCTCCGGTGCCAAAGATGATGCTATCAGTTCCCCCGACAAAATTAGTTTACAGCTTCAAAGAAAAGAACCTGAGGTTGCAGATGCCCTCTTCCACACATTGTAAGAACATCAACCCACCCACCAATTATCTACAGAATAATGAAAAAAAAATTTTAACACGAAGGGTAAAACTTAAGAAATGAATTTATCAATTCAAAGATTTAACTTACCTTGACTGCTTTATCATCATACATAATCCATTGTTCATGTTCATGGCTATAAGCAAAGCAATGATAATGTTGCCCATAATAGCATACCTAAAATTTGGTAATAACACTTCGGTAAATAAATTATACAGAATATTTGGATTGCACAGGATCATTGATACAGGTATTCAAAACAGCATCCTGCAATACTGAGTAAAACGGTGGGCATACCGCAAAAAACAGAGACATCACTTTACACAAAACTGAAAAGGTGGTACTCACAAAGTATAGAAAATAGGAAGAACAGAATGGAAGTGGCTCATTCTTCCCATCTTCCTTATTAAAATATAGATATGATCATATGATATGAGTATTATACTCGTTTTACAAACTATCCAGTAGGTAAATGAGGATTTCACTGTTTGGTATAGTCCTGTCAGGAACTTGCATATAAATAAATAATCAGCACAATAATAGATAGGGGTCGGTGAATGTGTGGGTGTGGGGAGAGAGAGTTTTGAGCGGATAAAATTACTTCCAGGTCAGCCTTCCTCCCATAACATACACTTGAGGACCAGATCTTGATTCAACTGAAAATTGTAAATAATGCCCATTTGTATAAATATTTTAACAAAAAATTTATTATGAAAATATTTATATGCACGTCTGAGCGTCTCTTCCCAAAAAGAGGTAAACTTTCTATCTCAGGGAAAAAGTATTAGCATAAATATAAAAGACATCTCACAACCATGATCACTCAAATGCTCAAAATTGAATCCTAACCCCCCAAAAAAATAGCTTACCACTGAGACCAAGCTATAAATGCTATTTGGATCTAACCCACGATAAAGAACACTGGCGTCCATCTCAGTGCTCAGTGTTGCCAAAGTTGCTTTAATATCATCAGCACTCTCGCAAGTATTTTGCCAACCTAGAACTGTAAATACCCAACATAAATAAGAAGGCCCAAAAAGGCGCAGCAAATGGGGAGAAACCAACATTTCAAATGAAAAATTCGAGTTACCAGTTGTGAAGACATGAGGTGGTTTTGAAAGAAAGTGATGGATGTAATTTAGCTTGCCACAGCCGCCAGATTCTGGATCACAAGCTAACTGATGATTCATCTCCACTAGATTCAAAATCTCATCAAAGGAGCTTTCACTACTCATTACCTACAGGGTATCGAAGAAGATCCAGCTAAGGTCTTAACAAGCATAATTGTCAACTCATGTTCCCACCGGCAGGAAATAAAGGGGGGAACTTCACAAAATAATTGAAGGTCTAAAGATACCTTCATGGTCCGAAGGGAGTTGGCATTTATATTGTGGAAGAAGGAAGTGTACTTCAGATGTCTGGACTCAATACCACAGTGGTGGCAGTTCATCCGTTCAAAAATGTCCATTCCAAAGAGTGAATGTGCTATACAACTACTGTTTGCACAATCCCAAGATCGAATCGAATTGCTTTCCACTGATTCTGTATCAGAAGCACTTGATCCACGAGTAAATGATCGATGAAGGCAGTCAAATATCACTGCCAGTACTTCAGAAGCATCATTCATCTGAGCCTATGAAAAGTCAGCATATAAATCACATTGCCCACACAAGAAATACATTATGTCTTCTACGTCATGCTCAAACATTAGGAATTTCTAAGGCAGGAGATACAATCATATCTTGGTGGTGTTACCTCCTGGAAGAAGTTACTATCCGGACATAGGTTGCTTAGAGCTATTCTGAGAGAAGTAGGAGCAACAGCTTCTCCCCTGCAATCCTTTAACGCAATGTCCATGGCAGTGAAGATATCATACAATGCACAGACAACACAAGGATTACCCACATGATCATGCTCTGATCTTGGTCTGCTAAGAAATTCCTCACAGAAACGTCGCAAATGCCACAAAGACTGAGCTCATACAGGGTTGAAATTTTAGACCATAAGATACATTATACATTGACTGAATGAGATATCATCAAAAATTGAAGAAAAAGAAACTGAAGACATACTTGTATTATAACATTGAGAAAGCAATTATATTCACCCACTTCATTCTTCAGCCCAGTGCCAAGCAAAGCACCTCCATCAACATTCTCAATTGTGTTTTCCTCCAGTGGAGCACCGAAATTATCTACTTGTGAAGATCTCTCTGGCATTCTCAATCTAGAAACTGGAGGCAATTTTTGAAGAGCTTGATATGTGTCTGAATAAGCAGCATCTCAAACAAGGTTAGAAAGGCGTCAGATTTTCCATAATTTTTCAAACAGATGAAGCTAGAAAATTTTCATGAAGCAGGTGACTTAATATAATGCAAACAGGTTTGCCCAAAGTTCAACCATAATCTAGGCTAGGTCCATCCGTAGCCCGGTAAGAAAATATGGCAGTATTGATGTTTCTTAGCAGAGAAACTGAACAAATTAAAGGATATGCAAGGGCACTGGGTTCCACAGATAACTCTTTAGGTGTATAAATTTTAGGAAAGGGGTTGGGCTCACCCACGATCCAAGGGCATGGCTTCTAACTCATGATCCACTGGGGCCTGTCCCTGTGGGCACGGGAGCATGACAAGCAAGCCCTTTTCTATCTGGCCACACAGGTAGAATCGCCCAGCTTCACTAAGCTGTGGAGATGCCTCCCCAAACGCCGCGACTGGAGCCACAACAAAGTGACCTTCCCCGGGATCGAACCCTTTCCCTTTTAGGTGAAAGTGCTGGCCCAATCCCTTCGCCAGTTGAACCCACGGACGATGGGTGGTTCCACAGATAACTCTTAATTTCATTTAAGAGCAACTGAAATCCCATAACATTTAGCCTTTCAACCCTACCACAAGCAATAGGTCCTTGAGCATTTTGAGCGCACGATTATTGAAAGCGAATAATATTTTATCCTATGTGACAAATGCAGCTAGTTTTATCAATTACAGATGACATAAAAATCTAACTATCAAATCATCGAGAAAGTTGGACCTGGAGTACCAATGAAAGTGCAAACAATTGTTGTGCTTCACCATGGACGTGCAATTTAGAATTATCACTGTATGTAGCAGCGTGTTAAAATATTCAAACATATAATGCCTCAATTACTAAGGTCAGAACAAAGATTAGAAGAACACAAGTGAAATTGTTATTCTTGTTATAATAAATGAGTTATGTTTGTAACTTCATGATGGTAAATTGGATTCCATTCTTCTTATGAATGCGAACTCAATTCGAGTTTTACTAGTAAAGAACCAATCATACAGCAAAGTTATGATAGATGTATGGAAATGATAACAACAAATATGCATGATATAGCAGCAGCAGCATGTCATGTACAAAAATCATACCCAGACTTTGGCGTACAGCTTTTTTTAGGTCAGCTTGGAACCTTTCCTCATCATGCTCCACTTGCAACTCTTTTAGAGTCATTAATCCATTGTCTCCTTGCACTGATGGCAGAGCATCGACGCTTAGTTTCCATATAGTAGATAATATATTCAATAGATGCCTTCTTTAGACATATTGACAGAGTTTTTGCAGACTTTTATAGCAGGTGTAAAGCTAATAAATATAATGGCAATCAAACATGATTTTGGATCTAATTTAGCAGTGCAAAAGATGCAGGACACATTCACATCTAGAATCTCAAAGGCATGATTAAAGATCAAGGTGTTTCAATATTGGGATTTTCATATAATTGTGGGCAATTCCCTAATTATACGCCAAAGATCAAATTAACTCAGGTGAGAGGATTAGAAGGTTGTTTCTTGAGTTAATTGTAGACTTGCCAGTCCAAAGGGTATCTGAGGTCGTTTGTATTTCCAAGAATTGGCTTGTATTAGGGGCCTGGGTTCGTGTCATATGAGATTGATGTAGGAAAGGAAGGGAAATAAATCAGTATCTCAAATTTATTTATTTATTTATTCAAAGCTTTAATTCAAATACCATACAAATTAGTGCATATAAGGCCCATCATTAAGCTCATTGAACGCATCTCTGGAATGATTGAGGGACAGCTCATTGAATGCTAGCAAGCAACTATGCATCCTCATGAATTTTCCTGGGTCATTATTATATAGACCATAAACTAGAAACCAAAAAATTAATAGATAATTAACAGTTAAATGTTTTTCTTCAAGTATGAGCCAATGCATCAACTGCAGAGAAACCCAAGATAAAAGGTAACATATCAAGGAAATAAGACCTTGGAAAAGATTGAAACTAACCGTTGCTTGCATCTTGATTGTTGTGGAATTTAACCTGCTCCCGTAAATGATTATCAGTATGTGCACCTACGTTCTCTTTATTCGATGAGATAGCCTCAAACTTTCCATCAACCAATCTGGAAACATTTTTATGCCGTTTACCCTTTTTTGCTGTACGGTCCTCAGCCAACTGAAAACCATTCTGAGGAACCACTTTGTTAAATAGATCTGCTGGAGAAAGAAGCACGTGATGAGGGCCTTGGCCATGAAAAGCAAATACTGCAAGTTAAAAGATCTTAGAAAAGGAGTGCCAACCTTGCTTCATATTTGATGGATTCATATGATCAATCGTTTGTTTAACTGAATTGAGTAAAGATTCGTTTGGTACTGCAAAACCGTTTGATGTGGCAATAAGCACACCATCTGAATTGCTAGGGTAACCATTCACATTTGCGAACTGCTCCTGAGAAAAAATAAAAGTTCAGAGGCATGATTCCCGCAATACCTAATTCTTAACTAAAAATTTCCAAAAGTTGGACATTTGCCCTCCAATTATAGGATGCAACAGTAACTTAACGACTGGCAACAAGAAATTTTGTCCCCTACCATGTATAGGAGTAACTCAAGCAAAAGAACATACCATCATAGGCGGTTTCATATGATCATGTGCTTCTGGACCATCAGCAACAGCCTTTAACTGACGATCCAGAACTTTGCCATCCAGCTTCTCCAAATATGTCCCAGAGGATTTTTTTTGTTGCTCAGCAAGTTGCCTCAGTTTAGCCTCATTTTCTATTCGTCGTTGTAACTCCAAAGTTTCTTCGAGTTTTTTTTCCTCCAGTTCTAACTCAATTTTCCGTCTAACTTCCTCTTCCAGTAGTTCCAAGTCATCACCAATCGTAGAAACAAGAATGGAATCATGATCATTATCACACGCAGCAGAATAGGAACTGCAGAATAAGCCCATCAATATAAAGGTTGTCATGACTCCCAAATATAGCAAAGATTATCACAGGTAGATAAATGGGGAAAAATATACTGACTCATGAGTGGTGGTGTCATGAATGTGCTGCTCATGACCATATGTGGCCTGCAAGACAGAAAATAGATGCTTGTCATGGATGGTGACCCAGTATAAGGGCAAATTTCAGCATTCATAATCCTACCTTCAAATCCCTTGTTTTTCTGTTCTCTTTATTTTTTTTCTTATCTTTTGTTTTCTCCATTTGTTTTGCACTGTCACTTCCCCCTTTGACACCCTTCTTTGAATCAAGAGCAAGCTCAGCCAAAAATGCCTCTCTGGCTGCATCAGACTTCTCCGTTGCATCTTTCTCAGCCAAATCTTCCAAACGTGCCTGAAAAGAATATAACACCAATAAAGACAGCAAACTGAAATGTGAAAAAACAGTAAATGTTTCAAAAGTTGAAAACAAACCCTTAGGTATGACTTCACCAGAGGCAGTAATATTGCACGATAATCTAAAGCAGAAACAGGCTCAAGCTTGACTTCCAACTGCTGCATCTCTGTAACGTTTCTCATGATCCGTGCATCAATTTTGCTAAGCTGCATAACAAATAAGTCAGAAAACCAAGGAGGTCATTTTTTTCTGTTAATCTGGTAAAAATGGAATGGAGTCAACAAACTGACCTCCACAGATAGGTTTTCCTTCAGTTTCTGAATGGCTATTTCTATGTAGCTATCCATTTGATGCAAATAGTCCTTCATTCTCCATTCATCATCTTCACCAGATTCCAAGTCACATGCACCAGTGTAATTTTCCTCATGACCAAATTGATTAACATTCATAGCCTCTGCTTCTTGCAGAACATTTGTTATGGCATCCAACTCAAATCTATTGCTGACATACATGTCGTCGTTCTCACTCTCGATGAGCTCTTCTCTCCGCTTTCTCAGAACTGATCCATAGCTTCGCTGAACAAATTCAGTGAAGTTTTCCCTCTTCTTACCTTCTTCTAGACAAAGGTCCTCAACTACCTGTAGTGCTTCCTCATAATTCATTCGCTCACATTTTTTCTCATAAAGGCTTTGTAGGTGATAAAACTCCTTCTCAAGAGTCTGGACAAGTTCAATTCCTTGACGTCTGTTATCTTCTTTTGTTCTCATCCACGAGGTCAATTGATCCCCACAACATGAACCTGAAAATATCCAAGATAAGAAAGGATCGCTGTTGTGTAAGATTACACCATTAGAAGCTGGGGTAATCACATCATCCAATGCAGCACTCTTTGTTGCACCAGGAGTGGTTTCAGCAGGCATTAAACATTCATCTAGAAGAAGAAATGATGCATCTCCATTGAGAACAATCTTCTCTTTAATCTCAGGAATTTGATTTGAATTATGTAAATCATCCGTGGAAATAGTACTTTTATCAGCATATCTACCCAAACCACAAGCATGAGACAGTTCCTGCAAAAATTTGAGAATTTTCTTAAGTTGGGAGGCTCCCAAAAAGCATATGCACGTTGGTGATTGGTTTAAACCATGGTTCAGAAGCTGAGATCCAGCAGCAAGTCCCTGTATCTCATCCATGGTAAATTGTATGACCTTGCTAAGATGACTTGTAGCAAGATATTTGTGTCTAATAAGCATATCAAATACTGCATGAATTTTCTCAAGAAGTTTTGCACGCTCAGAGTCATCTGACAATGGCCAAACATCAGCAAGGGAATAAGCTACAGACCGTTCAACTTCAACACCTTCTGTGATAGTAGTTTCTGATTTACAATAGCTACCTCTATCTGGTGTACAGGTATCAAGGTTATGTCCCATTTCAGGTAAAGAATTACTAGTGTCTTTAAAGAAATGATGGTGCTCCTCAATATGATCTTTGTGGGAATCCTCAGGAAACGAAAAGTCTTTGCATTTTGCTTGATTTTCAAGCATTTTGACGGCAGCAGAGGCATCCAGAGGTTTCCAAGAACATTTAAGAATCATCTCAATCCATTCATTGTCAACATTTTGAGGCAAGAGTCTCTGCATTTTTGGTAAGAGATTCTCCATGTGTTCCTGCACAACATGCTGCATGTGAGATTCTGAATCTGAAAACTTCTCACTACAGTGGCAGCAAAGCCAGAATTTCCATGTTTTGTTATCCTCAGCATACGACAAAGCTTCTGCTAATATGTCATTCGGCAAAGTATCCTTTGAAGACCCAAAGTGAGATTTGAGATCACATACCCTAATCCTAAGAAACTCCTTCTTCAAATCAATGCCGATCGAATTCCAATATAAATGAACCCGATCTCTCCTTTCAGATGCTGAGCCAGCTTTTCGGACATGGCCGTACTTCCGCCTCTCACTCATCCTCTGCCCAGACCCTGAAGATGAATCCAGTGTCCTGTCATCCCTATCCCCTTCGTTCTGGGGTTGGGGTGACTCTGACTTTTGCTGCAATAGCCTTGCAGCAGCCACTCGAACTTCAATTTCTTTTCTTCTCTCCTCAGTTGTCTTGGTCACCTTTTTTATCTCATTTGGCCTTCTTGTTTGAACCAACCTCACCTCCATCGGGTCCTCTGTAGCCCTCCTTATTGGAATCAAACGGAATTTCTCCTCCCCATTACCCAGATTTTTCATCCACGTTGATAAGGAAGCTATGTTTGACTTCTGAATTAGCTGCCGCAACTCACTCCGGACATGTTCTATCCGGGCGTCTGCAGTTGACACTTTCTGCTGGCTCTCATCCTGCAAGCTCTCCTTCGCGGGATCAATTGGATTCGTAATATCGAGTGCTTTTTCACACTCCTTCATCACCTGCTCGTATTCAGTCGAATCACTTGCAACCTCGTATAACAAATTTGCATAAAAATGTGCAAACTCAATAGAACTGGGCGATAGCTCAACGGCTTTCCGGGCAGAGTCAATTGCATTCTTCAAATGTCTTTGCTTCACGCCTGGCTCGTCAATAATTGAGGCCACTTTTACACATATGGTACCTTGAACTCGGTGAATCAGAGCCGAGTAAGCGGAGCTCTCGTATCTAGAGCAACACTCCTTCATAAGCCTCAGTGCCTTGGTGTGGTTACCACGCCTGAGCGCATTGAGGCCTCGTTCACATTCGAGCTTGATTGTGGAGTAAGCCGAAGGGTCGGATTGAGGAGGCAGCTCGATCTTAGTCGCGCTTTGAATAGTGTGATTGGAACTCATGCACAACTCCGACTCGGCTGAAGTAGGGCCATTGGCGGCTCCGCCGATGGCAGATTGTGTCACCGGAGAAGCCGCCGCGGATTGTTTGGAACGTGAGACAGGGTTTCGCTTTTTATGCCCCATCAATTGAGTTCATGTATAAATCCAATTTTCACGCATCAATACGTACAAAAACTGGGCCTACAGGTCTCTCGAGATACAAAAACCATGAAGAATGAGAATATGATCGAAAAGGCGTAGAAAGAAGACAGAAACATTTCAGACAGAGAAACTATAGGGGAAAGGACGCTTACCGGGGACTGTAGGAAGGTGCCTGAGAGCCGGAGATTGATTGGAATCGAATGCAGAAGGAGAATTGAAAGGAAGGATAAGTGCCTTCCGCTGCCGGCGACGAGGAATGATCGGCACCAAAATCTAAGACGGTAGTGGAGACTGGAAACTCTGGCTAATGTGTCTGGGCTCTGCACCTACTCACGCCGGCGGGGAGGGGCTGAGATTTGATGGTGAAAGAATTTTGATGGGAGGTTAACTGTTTATATATAGCCTAATTATTGTATTGATTATGGCCTAAATATTTTTACTGTTTTTATTTTATGTCATTTCTTTAATGTGTATATTATATGTTTCTATCTATTGAAAAAATTATATTAAATGTTTTTAATCATTGTTTGTTGCTTTTTTTTACTTGGTGATTATCAATACCATCCATGCTGAATATAAAATACGATATTTGTGTGCATTAAAATTCATCATATTACCATGTGTAATGTACGGAAACATGTGTAATGTTTGATGGGGAAGGACAGATACATCATTATGCCTGTTTGGGGAGCGTTTGGACTCCTCAAACGTACGTTTAACAGTATTATTTCATAAATTGAGATAATCTCGTTTGCATATTTATCTCTAAACCGTAAAAGAACTTATTCAAACCGGCATCATTATGTATT
>JANTPZ010001686.1:0-21854 GCA_025593235.1 Vachellia pachyceras | reverse complement strand
AAAGTAAGAAAAAGTGGGTATGAAAGAGGAAAGTAAGAAAGAGAAAGAGAGAAAAAGTAAGAAAGAGGAAAGTAAGAAAGAGTAGTAAAAAGAGAGTATGAAAGAGAAAACCTAGGTTTCAAAACCTTGAAACCAAACCAATCCTTAATTGAAATCACTTTTAATATGACCACCAGATTAGTTTTAAGTTTAAACATGGTCAAAGTTAAGTAGAGATAATGTGCTTATTTGAAAACACTTAAATCTCACCTAAAAGTACGTTTAACAGTGTTTTTTTGCAAAACGAAACAATCTCTTCCACATATTTACCTTGACTTGCGTAAAATTACTTCTCTACCACTTTTCCAAACGGACCCAATAACTCTCCAAAGACTTATTTAACACAGTTTTTGTCCCTTGATTTATTTGTTTTTTTTCAATGATTTTATAATATCTTAACGTGTACGCATAATTGTAAAGACTTGCTATTGATCGCGTTATCAATATCATTGTGGATTAAACAAAATCTGAGATTTGATTTTAATTATTTTTTTCCCATCTTGCGTTAGCTTGCTGTGAAATGCCGGCATTGACTTGTTTAGAGGAGCCATATCTAGAAGCTCTGCTGCTTCTTAAAAGCTTAATTTAAATTTGAGTAAAACGCATTAAGTTTTTTGAAAAGAAATATTACAAAAATCTCTTATTTATTTTTTAAGCTTACACTTCACTTCCACTTTTAATACTAATAACATCATAAAAAAAATATTTCATTAAAGATTCTAAGTTACTTTAGGATTATGATGTAACTCTGTTCCACTCCAAACACTTTATGCTTCCTCATAAAAGAAGCAATTTTCGATATCCTTAATGGTCCGTTTGAGAAAGCAGTGGATAAGTGCTTTTACTATTTACGAGATAAATATGTGAATAAGATTATCTCATTTTACGGAAAAACACTCTTGAACGTGCTTTTAGAGTGTTTAGAAGCTTTGCCAAACAGCCCCAATATATATATATATATAATACAATTCATGACAAAATATCACAGCATTCGCAATAAATAATAAATGATCTAGTTTATTTTTCATATCTTACATAACATGTTAGAAAACGTGCGTGGAATTTGATGACAACCTGAACCAAATTCTATAAATTGAGGTTAGCCTTCAGATATATTAAGGCTGATGAACTTGTTACGCAAGAGCGCTTCTGGTATAATTTTCCTGTTAACTGATTAAAACCTTTTGCTTAAGGCTATTAAAGAAATACATTATTATAAAGTCAATTGTAATTAATTTTAACATATCTACATTATTCTAAAACAAAAAAAAAAATTGGGCGGGGGTGGTGGTTGAGATGGATATAACAAATCGGGAAAGATTTTTTTTTTTTGGAACAAATCAGGAAAGTTGAGGCCAATAATTAAAAAACAAAGAATGGGAAAATGTTTCAATCAAAATGGATCTTAAGGAAGATCTCCTCTACCCCACCTCCTTATGAAAAAACATAATACATAGAGTGTTTGTTTGGTAAAGTGATTGTAAAAGTCAAACGCACGTTTAATAGTATTTTTTCGTAAAATGAGATAATTTCCTTCACATGTTTAATGCATTTTAGGGAGAGAAGGGGTGTTTGGTAACAGATTTGGAGAATATGTATTCTAAGGGCTAAGATGCATTCCGAGGGAAAAGAGAAAAAAAAAAGATCATTTTGCTGAGAGTGCATTCCAGATCACGATCTGAAAATTTAAAGTCCTGACCTAGGAAACTCAAGGTCGCGACCTACACATGAAAATTCTAAGTCATGATGACCTAATACACTTAAAGTCACAACCTGAGACATTATATATACTTTTCATCGTTTTATTTTTTTCCTTAATTCTATCAAAATATAAAATAAAACATATATGTGTATTATTTAATCAGATTCAATTTTATCAAAATTTTCCTTTTCACTCTCCACCAAAAGTCAATTTTACAACATTTATCTAAATAAATTTTTATTTTTCAAAATGCATTCTACCCAAAAGCCATTTTCCGGACGATTTCTAAATAGTTCCATGATGTCATATGATATATCATTTGCACGCAACAGCGAAGCTGTCCAATTTGTCCTGTTAGTGAAGAAAAACCTATAAAATGTAACTTCCCCTAATGCTACGTGATCGATCTAGAGCAAATAATTAAGCACTCTTGTATTGTTGCTCACCCAGAAGAGGAGGAGGATTAATGGCGATCTGGAAATTGCTGATAGTATTATTAGTTGCTCAGCTTTCATCAAATGACGATGTGGCTATAGCTCTTTCCATTCCTCTTCATTCTTCTTTGCCTACCAACTTTCTCTTCGGCACTGCTTCTTCTTCTTACCAGGTTTCTTCTCCATCTCTATCTGTCACTACTCATCTAAACCAGCTTCTGTACGTATGAATAAGGTTATCAATTTGTTTCTTCTCCATCTCTATCTGTCACTACTCATCTAAGCAGGCCGAGTGGGAGAGTCACTTTAATTACACGAGACTCCTCATAACGCAATTGATGATCCTCAAATATAGCACTTTTACAAATAGTTTTTCACTTCGATTTATTTATCAGTATGAAGGAGCATACCTTAGTGATGGCAAGGGACTGAACAACTGGGATGTCTTCTCTCACACTCCAGGTCATGTCACATCAACTTTTTTTTACTAATTAAATAAGTATTTTCTTTCAGGACAACCATGTTAAAGCATTGTTAAACACTATATTTTAAATTTTGATTCTAGGATTAACCCTTTTTATTAGATTCAAATCCGTTGCTTACATCAAATTTACACTTGCTTATATACATGATGCAGCATATTAAATACACAGCTAGTAAAGTAGTAAGCAAAACAAAATCTATATTCTTTCATTTATGCAGTCACTAAATGAACCCTCCATATCAGTACGGAGTACTTGTTCGAAATATATTTGAAATTCGATGCATATAAATCCATACAAATGTGTGTGTAAGAGATAGTTTCATCACGAACTTGTAAATATTTATCAAGCTATTAAATATGGAGGCTGGAAATTAAAACTGCCAACATATTCTCACTATTACATTTCATGAAGAATGATTCTCTTTCGTTCAGAGGCATCAACTTTGCGTTATCTACCTGTCAAGCTTCCGCCAACTTTTTATTACTATAAATTATATTATTATTTAATTATGAATTATTGCAGGCAAAATAATTGATGCCAGTAATGGGGATGTTGCGGTTGACCATTATCATCGTTACCTGGTATGATTCACCGTACAACCCATGTGTGTTTGTAATATACTAGCTCCGATCCTTAATACGAGAGTCAATTGATTTTTTTATATTAAAAAAGCTAATTAACATATATATATTTATCATTTTTAACCTAATTTACTGAATTTATAAATTGATATATAATTTAATAATATATATAAGTATTTTAATATATATATATATATGTTATAATTAAGTAATTTATTTAATTTTTTCAATCTCTTCAAAAAAAAAATTAACTTACTGTTATATTAAAAACATTAAGTTACTAATATATATGCATAACGCTTGATTCCTATGCCCTACCTCCACCTGTCCACGACCACATGCAGGTGTTTTACTTTTAATCCAATTAGGGAAAGAAACAAAAATAAATGTTTAAACTAATGTATAACTTATTCGGATTAAAAAAAAACTAATATGTTACTTGCCTATAAACTAACAAGGGAAGGGCCCCTCGGCATTTAATTTCATTAATTAAATTTCCAAAATTTATTGAAGTGTGAATCGAATTAATGAACAGGAAGATATTGAGCTGATGGATGCAGTCAAAGTCAACAGCTATAGATTCTCTATCTCTTGGGCAAGAATTTTACCAAGTATGCTTCTTTATACAGTTTAACTGACATACATTGCTATTTAAATTCCATGTAAATTTTAATTGATTAACTTTTACAATTTAATTTCTTTCATGCTGCCATAAAAATCGATCCCTACCGTACTCTAAAAATTAGCCGAAACGGAGTTTTTTAAATGAAAAATGATCTAGTCTAAGCCTCATCACAACTATATGTAAAATTAATATGATACTAATTAATATATGATTTTGAACAGAAGGGAGATTCGGAGAGGTCAACTTGGCTGGTATCGATTTCTACAACAGACTAATAGATGCTCTTCTGCTCAAAGGTTTGGTTTCAATCTTTAATCATTTTCTTTCGAAAGAGCAAAAGCTGCTAAATGTATCAATAAACAAGGAAAATGGGTCCAATTTCTTCACATGTATTTACATGTTTGGAATGTTTAACTTACAGGAATCCAACCCTTTGCGACTCTCACTCACTTTGACATCCCTCAAGAGCTAGAGGACAAGTATGGTGGTTGGCTTAGTCCCCAATCACAGTAAGCAATTTAGTTTTATGAAGACATTTTAAAGGGAACTTAAGTTTAAACTAAGTTCATGAAGATCTTATATGTGTTGTGTTGTGCGTTTGATATGAGCAGGGAAGACTTCTCACTTTATGCAGAAGTTTGTTTCACATGGTTCGGAGACAGAGTAAAGTATTGGACTACCTTCAATGAGCCAAATATACAAGTGACGTACGGTTACAGAACAGGAACGTTTCCACCAGGTAGATGTTCTGAACCATTTGGGGATTGCATTGAAGGAGACTCAGAGTCAGAGCCCTTCATAGCAGCCCATAACGTTATCCTCTCCCATGCGTCTGCTGTTGATATCTATAGAACAAAGTACCAGGTAAGGAGTGTGGACTGTGGATCACATGAAAAAGAAATACATGCATGCATGAATGTTTGTGTCAAAGAGATGGATAAACAAGAATGATTATGCAATAACTTTGTTGTGGATAAAACATCCCCAGAGAGAGCAAAAGGGCAGAATCGGCATAGTCATACAAGCTCTATGGTATGAACCTATAAGCAATTCTACAGCGGACAAAATGGCTAGTGAGAGAGCATTATCATTCAATCTTCATTGGTATATTTCTTTATCATCTTTCATTTTGTATTTAAAATCCAATAAAGCAGCAAGCAACCATAGACAATTTGTTGTGATGCAGGTTCTTGGACCCAATCATCTTTGGGAAGTACCCTTCAGAGATGCAGGAGATTCTGGGGACTATCTTGCCCAAATTTTCCAGCACTGAATTGGTGAAACTCCAAAAAGGATTGGATTTTATTGGCATCAATTACTATTCTGGTTGCTATGTTCAAGACTGCATTTTTTCAACATGTGAATCAGGAGAGGGGACAACCAGAACAGAGGGCTTATATTTAAGAAGTAAAGAGAAAAAGGGTGTGCCCATTGGGGAACCTGTAAGTAGCTTCAACTCTGCAATTGTGCTTTGAATATTAGTAGGACCAAACACATCGAACATGTTGATTCATTATCGATTATGTATGTTATTTTCTATCGAATTCCAAAGAATTTGCAATCATGCAGACCTCAATTGGGTGGTCTATTTACCCACAAGGCATGGAAAAAGTGATCACACATGTAAAAGACAGATACAAAAATATTCCAATGTTCATTACAGAAAATGGTAAGGAAAAAAAGAGTATCTTCTTGATTTAATCCAGCTTTCGTGCATTTTATTTACAATCCAAGCCATTCTTCAGGATATGGTGAGACAGATAATCCAAACTCTACCTTGGAAGAACATATTGATGATGTTAAAAGAATGAAGTACATGGAAGATCACTTGAATACCCTGATAACAGTATTACGGTAAGTAGGTTAAATACACAAAAACAGAAATATAAGTGTCAAGCACATCATTTGCCTGATTCAATATATTTTGCCATTACATTTACTATGAATTTGTGTAGCCTAATGAATCACTGGAGAATAAATTGCTAAACTAAGATCATTTTTTCTTATTCTCTTAACGTGTGATCAGGAAAGGAGCAGATGTGAGGGGATACTTTGCTTGGTCCCTGCTTGACAACTTTGAGTGGGCATATGGATATACAAGAAGATTCGGGCTATACTATGTCGATTATTCTACTCTCAAGAGAACTCAAAAATTATCAGCAAGTTGGTACAAGCAATTCATTACAAAGCATAAAACAGAGGCTTTAGGGCCAGAACATGAGAGGGAGCAGGAAAGGCCGTACATACCATTCAAGACAAACACCAAAATTAAATCGTTTATGCCAAACACCAATCAGTTTCGCTTCAATAATTTGTGACTTTTGCAGAGTGCATCCATGTCCAAGCAGAATCTATGAACTAAATTTCCTCTCGAATTTATTGTATTTAGATTCAGGAGTCGCCTATGCTCTAGCTTATCTGTTCAATTTAATTCTGAAGCAGTGTATAACACAAGGTACAGAAGCTTACGATCCTACAATGAACACCCTCTAACTGTCTTCTCCCTTTTTTCATTTATATCAACCTAGGAATATCCTTATCGTCTAACTTCCTTCAACCTTTCAGGAATCCTTGCCTCCTCGCTTAATAGGATGACAAACCCTTTCTATTAGAACAATAGCGCACTAAAGCTGGAGGCAAAAAAAACAGGAACTCATTTGATTCTTGCCAATAAACATGCACTCTTGAGCATTTTCACACCTCCACCAAGGAGACCCAGCTTTGTAAAAGTGTTCACCGTCATCCCACGATATTTGACAGGCTTGAAGGCCGATTGCAACACTTGGTTCCTTCCCATGTTGGGCCATCCAACTTGAAACGGCCATTTCACCAATGATATCTTTCTTGTGTTTTCCAAATGGATTAATTCCGGGATCAGCCATCTCTGCAAGTGCAGCTGGCATGTACATAGAATCTCCGACTAATGGTGCCTTACATGCAGCAAACTGGGCTCTAATCTGACATTTAAAATATATAAATCAGATTCAGGGTCACATGAAGGAAAAAGAAATGAGAAAATCCTAGATTCATCCGTTATAAAGGAAAAGGCAAAAATTCAAAGACAGACCTGATGGGTTTTACCAGTAAGAAGGTTGATTGTACACTCATACGCATAATCTTGGGAAGGCCATCCACAGTCTTCAATACAAAACTTGTCTTGAATAATAGTGGTTGGCCAGGGGACCTTTCTGCATTCCATGACCTCAAGTTGACACAAGTGCCATCGCTCAACGTAATCTGCATCACATAAACCAATAGGCTCTAATCTCCATAATGCACAGAACAAAATATTTCACAATTTAACTATGCAGAGAAGAAAGTCATTGTCAATTTCCATATCATGTTCATATAGAAAATACAATTTACTATTAATAGGCCCATACATGGTCGAAACTATTCAAATTAGTATAGAATATAACAACCATACATGGTGGAGTACTTACGTCCATCATGGTTAATGCATCTAAGCAAAATCTAAAGGATAAGAATGTGATATTTGCAATTTTTACCCCCACCCCAAAAAAAAATAAAAAAATAAAATTCTGCTTATTTTTCAAGATTTCACAAAACAACTAGTGCAGCATTTTTGCATGTATTTAATAACATCACTATATCTTTTTCTGTTAACTCTAAGGAGGATTGCCACTCAAAGTTCTGCTGATGAGAAAACCAAATAGGCACGGGCACATGGCCTTGCCTTCTCTATCTAAGGCAAACAAATGAAGCTTACTCAAAGGTAAATCTTTAGCCATTTCAAGGCTATCACACACTGTTTTCAAATTATACCCATATGTATGATTTACCTTCAGAGATAAGACGAGGAGCCCTGTTAATTGGACGCATATAATGGCTAATAATTCCACAAGGGACAGGAGCAGCTGCGAGAGCAAGATAAAGCTTCTTCACCTTTTTCTCCTGGATAAGAATGAACACCCAAAAGCACGAGACAATACAATAATGAATGGACTTAATCTGTACATTTGTAAAGAATGCACTATTCCGAATGGAAAACCCTTTCACAAAAGGCATGCCCTTCAGCTTATGTGCTATGGTAATCTAGAAATACATTTGCATGTTTTCAAGCATTACAAGACATCCTAACATGACATAAGAAATTATATCACAAAACTTACCCTGATTTTGCCATGAAAGACAGAGCAATATTCTTTAGTCCTAGCGAATACTACACTGTATGTAAATGACCATCCATTACAATCTATGACAGATAGATTGACAATGAGCAACGAAACATTCAACAAAATAAAGTACCAGCCTTCCGTGCAATTGTCTATCTGATGGGTAGTCATCAATGGCGTTGTAAGTCCCAAGGCACGAGTTGCAAAGGTTGCACAAGTTTCTTCAATGTTGTCAGTAGTGCCACCTACCTAAACCAAGAGACAGCAAAAATTAAACGGAAATGACAACCTGTATCATTACCACAGATACAAAATGCACAAATAAATTTCCAAAAATATCGTAAAGAATCTGGAGTTTTCAAATCAATCAGCTTTGCAATGCTACACTGTATCCAAAGTTTGCAGTGATCAAGCCAAACACACTCCTAAAGCCAATTCTTACTCTTAAACATGGGTCTGGCACATACCTTAGGTCTAAGGTTACAATTGGCCTTGGATTTCTTCTTAGTTTGTTTACATGGTTAAATGTTCTTTACTATATCACCAGGTATAAATCTCATAGGATAAGTACTTCATTGCCTATATTGTATATTGCGTTATAAGAAACCTGTCAAGACAGTTTTGTCCAATAAAATCATCACTAATCCTGAAAAAACAAAGAAAGAATCATGTCCAAGTCTGATAAATGTCAAACTGGATTAAATGAGGCATTGTAATTTACATATTGACAATTCACATCGCATCAAGTCACTATGTCTACATTAGTGGCCATGTTTCTCTGGCTGTGACATTTTATTTCAGATTCAGGGTTTAATTTTACAGGTTACTGAGCAAATTCATAGGTTATTTTCAACTTGATGCCTACAACAGGATGCAACCTAAATTAATTTTCTATTCTTAATTTCCATATTGACAATTCACATCGCATCAAGTCACTATGTCTATATTAGTGGCCATGTTTCTCTGGCTGTGACATTTTATTTCAGATTCAGGGTTTAGTTTTACAGGTTACTGAGCAAATTCATAGGTTATTTTCAACTTGATGCCTACAACAGGATGCAACCTAAATTAATTTTCTATTCTTAATTTCCATGACAGTTTCTTCGATGTCACAGCCTGCAAATGCCTTATTTTCTGAGGGAGAGCATTAAAAAGCCTCACCTTTAAAATCCTCATCCTTTCTCTCTTGAAATTTCCCCAAAATCCATCAAACCTAAACCCCGTTCAGAGACTCTAAAGTGAAAGCACTCAAAAGATTACCTAAAGCCCCTAAAGACCATCTCTTTTCCTTCAATATCACAAAATAAACCGTCAACCACTGTCTTTATAACCGTAATTCATTCTCAAAAACAATTCTGATGTCACTCATCAACATAAGTGAGATATTGCAGCATTGATTACATACTGAAGTTCCAGCAGGTTTATCCAAAACCACATATGACTCAGCCACAGCTATGATTCTTGATCTCCAGTCAATCTCATAGCACCTAAAAAGAGGCTAAATGTCAAAAATGATCTTTTATTGTTTGTAAAAAATTAACAGATAATTCTAAGAACCATGCAGTAATACCTTGGAAAGCGTTTGGGGTGTACATGTACCCTTAAATAGGTCCCTGCTTCCACAAACTGATCAACATGAGTTACACGAAAAGTCTTCTGTGCCTCTCGTATAGTTTTCCCTTTGATTGAGGATCTCTTTCGCAAAACTGATGGTTCTGTTGCTTCTTTGAATATCGTAATCTCCTCCTGAGTAGCACTAGGAGGGGGTTGTGGACAGACAAGAGCATAGTATACAGCTCCAAATTGGATTAGATCTGTAACAAACCTTCAAGGAATCAAACTTTCAATTCATCATTCCACACAATACTAGTGTCACAAATTGTTTAATTAGAAGGGATACAGAGCATCACTTACAAAGGAGGAAAATCTAGAGCTTTGCAAATATATTCTAAGACAGGTCCTCCTTCTGAAACAACTAAGTGTTCAACTCTCGGTACATAATTTTGTGATGGACAAGGAAGCAAGCGATCATACTTCGGGTAGCTTAAACAAGATCAAATCCCATTAACATGGCAAAAGTGGAAGCAGTAGAAATTAACTTCTAGCAATCATGACCAAAAGTCAAGCTACTAATAACAAAGATAAGCATGAGATCTGTTAAATAAAATCATGGAAGTGACTTGATTCAACAACACTGTCAAGCTATTAAGAGATAAATGCATGGTTAGAGAATTAACATAGAAGCCTTGTAACTCAAAATGTCCCAGATGACTGTTATCGTGCCAAAATAATTACTGACGGCATTCACACACATACACGCGTATATAATGAGCTGCATAGTGATAAACAAACAAATAGATAAGACACCTCTTTCTTTACTGGTCCGACTAAATCGCAATAAGCGTAGAAACACAATAGCACACCGTTGTAAAACCCGAATTTATCACAGAAACTCCTGGGAAGATGCAGCGGTTATGCTCGAATAGGCACATCATATAGATATTGATTTAACCATGCATGCAATTTGAAGCATCAACAACCAAAAAAGCAAAAAGATGTCATGCAAGAAAATGAATCATGGACGGAATTTATGTTATTACAGGAGAAATAACGAACATTATTTCGAAGATATTTTTCCCACTGAGTTTTCCAGTGAAATACCTCTTTCAAGCGAAAAATATATTAAAAGAAGAAATTACACAAGAAAAACGAAACAGTGGGATATTGAAGGTACCCCACCCATTAGAAGAACAAGCACTGGTTGAGTTGTTAGAGTGTACTCTTGAGGATTCACTGGCAAGTGCACTGTTATGCGAGCTCCTCGGATAACACCATTTCAGAGAACGTTTGTTGTAGTGTTTGGTGAGAGCCAAATGGGAAATGTCAAGTGTTCGCACGAGAACCATAGGTATACCGAAGCTCCGGTAGCCACTGGGCAACATCGCGGCCATAGTCATCGACGCCATCAAAAAACCAGGAAGCACTTTCTTTCTTCGCAACGTCCCTGGCTATATAGTAGTTGGGTCAGAGCAGGTAGCTCAAAACTCTCAACGAGGCAGTGTGACGCACGAGAAATGAGTCGTGTCTTGGATTAAACCTCCATATTGGGCTCCTTAATATGAATTGGGCTTGTGGGCTCCTGGCTAATATTGGGCTTTGCCCATCTTGCGAAATTGTTTTTCTCATTTTTTAATATGAAATCAATTCACATAAAATTTTTTAAAATTTTCATTATAAATTTGAGTGTGCAAGAATTTCTTTTTATTTTGAATATCAAGAGGAATTCGTATTTTATGGATAAAATCCTTTTGAGATAAACATTTATTAATAACTAGTGACATTTGCTCAACAACTCAATTTTCAAGCAGACCAGCAAATTCATGACTTTTCTATTCTACGTTTTAAGCATCATAGTATATGTTAATATCTACCTTTTCCAAACTAAGGAAATTCTTGAATTTGCATCTCTACTTTTTCGGGTGTGTTTAGATTTCTGTGATACAAATCCATCTGAGAATGAGGTTGGAGAAATGAATTTTTATTTTTTTCCCTACCCATGAAACAAAAATGAAACTTAGAACAAGAAAGCGACATAGGAAATTAGGAATTTGAAAAAGATTCTAGTCATTAAGCTCAGTCTCTTGGCATGTTAACTGGTCCAACAAGGTGATCCAGCTTTATAAAAGTGTTCAACATCATCATCCCACGATATTTCACAAGCTTGAAGCCCAATTGCCACACTTGGTTCCTTTCCATGTTGTGCAATCCACTTTAAGATAGCCATTTCCTTTTCACTCTCACTACTAAACTCTTTCTTGTGCTTTCCAAATGGATTTAGTCCTGTATTAGCCTTCTCTGCAACTGCAGCTGCCATGTACATGGAATCACCAATCAATGGTGCCTCACATGCGCCAAATTGGGCTCGAATCTGCACCAAAAATTTGTTTTTCATCTTTGAGATGTTGTTTATTAACGACATATGACGCATAAAGGCATGTCAATGGCTAAGAATGTGTTATGAATATAGGTCCAAAAGGAAAGTTTAATTCAAAAAAACTAACAAAAGCCCTTTAAACTTATAAACCACACTTCACTTATGAGATTCTTCAATACGAGACTCATAACATAATAGAATAGATAAAACAAAAGGAAACAATACAAATGAAAGAAATGATTAAAGTTGCAGATGACAGACCTGATGAGTTTTACCAGTAATAAGGTTGATTTTACACTCATATGCATGATCTTGGGGATGCCATCCACATCCCTCAATACAGTACTTGTCTTGAATGACAGTGCTTGGCCAGGGAACCTTTCTGCATTCCATGACCTCAAGTTGACATAGTTGCTGTCCCTCCATATAATCTGGCACCAGTTAAACCACCATAGATCAATCCTAATTACAGAATACACAAAATTTATCTTTAAAATAGGTCAATGCTAGTTCAAAAGCATTCAATTTATTAACAGTAGTATATTACAATTTACAGCAATTAACATGTTATGAATCCTATATCAGGGAGCCTCGTAAGTGAAGTGTGTTTCAAAAATTCAATAGGTTAGCGAAGCAGTCAAGACATAAACATGAAGGCATGCTCAGATATAAGTATGATTACCTTCGGAAATAAGACGAGGAGCCCTTTTCACTGGACTCATGTAGTGAGTAATAATTCCACAGGGCAGAGGAGCAGCTGCAATAGCAAGATAGAGCTTCCTCACTTTTTTCTCCTTGAAAGAGAATAAAAACTCAAAAGCTTATGATTTGAGTTTTTGATTTACTTTCACTTTGTACGGGGCAAGAAATTATATATCGTTAACTTACCCTGATTTTACCATGAAAGATAGAACCATTTTCTTTAGTCCTTGCAAATACCAAACTGCATGGAAATCACGTCCATTACAATCTGTGACAAACTTAACAGAGAAACATATATGACACAACAGAATGAACTACCATCCTTCTGTGCAATTATCAATTGATGGGTCGTCAACAATGGCGAGGAGAGTCCTAAGGCACGAGCAGTGAATGTTGCGCAGGTTTCTTCGATGTTATTGGTAGTGCCTCCAACCTAACCAAAAACGACAAGAAACAAAGCAATTCATAAACTGATCATATAGATAAGAAATGCAACAATGAATTTCAAACAGGTCATGAAGAATCTTGAGTCTCCATATCACCTTTATAGACCTAACAAAAGTAAACACACTCAAAAATGGAGGAGGAAGAAACCAAGCGAATAATGGTAAATGATGGTACCAAAATGTCAATGTTAAGTTTGGTGTTCCTTATTACTTGAGCAATCCAAAACAAAAAAAACATGTCAATGTGAACTTGAAAACGATTCTGTTGGATATCTACTTGAGATTACTTTTTCCGACGTCACCCATAAACGATTACTTATCGGATTGAAACTACATACTGATGTACCAGCAGGTTTGTCTAAAACCACACAAGACTCGGTTACAGCTATGATTCTTGATCTCCAATCGATCTCATAACACCTAATTAAAGAATACTAAATGTCAAACACGGTCTTCTTCCTGAGCAATATATACAAATAATTCCAACAGGTAGTTATTACCTTGGGAACCGTTTGGGGTATACGTACACTCTTAAATAGGTTCCTGCTTCTACAAACTGATGCATATTGGCTACACGGTAAGTCTTCTGTGCCTGTTGTATGATCATACCTTTGATGGACAATCTTTTTTTTTCTTAAAACTGATGGTTCTGTTGCTTTTTTGAATATCCTAATTTGCTCTTCAGGAGCAGTAGAAGGAGGCTGTGGAGAGACAAGAGCATAGTAAATAGCTCCAAATCGGATTAGTTCTGCAGCAAACCTTCAAAGAATGAAACCTTATCCATTCATCTATTTGGTAGCATAGAATTTATAGCTTTTCATTAGGGCTAGGAATAATGGAATGTTAGTATAGATTGAATTTTCTGTGGTTTAGATGTGTGTTAGCTTGTAACCATATGTTTATTTTGAGTGTTTCTTTGCGCTTCGGCGATTAATAACTGTAAAACTTGTTTTTTTTGTGATAAATGAAATAACTCTGTTTTGCTCAAAAAAAAATTTCTATAAACATCTATTATTTTATCTGCAAAAATGTATGAGAAAGTATGATTGTATTTTATATTAAAAAATTATCAATTAAACTATTATATAAAATCAAAATATTGCATTTATATTCATTTATTTTCCCATAATTATAAAAACAAATCATCGAGTATAAAAAAATCATTAAGTAAAATCATCTAGCCCTTTTATTCTATTAATAAAAGTAATATTAGTATCAATGTGAAATAGACGCTATAAGTATACCTTGTTTGGTGTGTATTTTGTCAGGGCAGAAAAATTTGAAGTGCATGATAAACTTCAAAAATAAAAAACATAAAAAAATTGATAAATTTTTCTAATTAAGACTGTGGTGGACTTCAGAAGTGAGCCCTGTATGTAAGGCTCCCAATATGGATTGGGCCTTTGTAGATCTTTTGTACGGATCTTTTTTTTTTTCAAAAGATGGAATAGAATAGAAAGGGAATTACGATAAAAAAATATTGACCCAGTTGTCAAGTAATTGCCTTATAACTCATAGGATTATGAATTCAAATCTTACAACCGATATGATAACCTTTCTATTGGGTAATATGTGAATACCTTTGTAAGATCTCTTTGAGTTCAAAGGCATATCCTGACCCTGATGAACCACTAAGATCCAACTCACTTAAATTTTTCTGCATAATGAAAAGAATAAAAAAGGAACCCTGCTACATATGCGATAACTTAGTTGATAAGCAACCTGTAGTTATCTTTGTAAGTGTTCTATAAGCTTAAAGACATCCGTTGATCCTGGTGAGCTTTCATGATCCAACGTATCTAAAATTTTTTTTTGTAAAAAAAGAATATAACAGGAAAATAAAATGTTTATCCTTACCATTGAGAGATTGAATCTAATAGAAGTGGATAGTTCCCCACAATTTGGTAAATCAATATTTAAATTCCTGTTGAAATATGTGCCTACATTTAATGCAAATAATACATTAAGCATGATTAAATCTAATAAGAAAGCATAAGTGGTAGAGCTTAAAAATATAACCCAGAAAAATACTTTCGCGATGGATGCAAGTCACTCTCAAAAACATTCATCTAAACAAAGCCTTAATTGAACTAACACACACAGCGGCAATCTCCCAAAAAAAAATTTAATTAAATTAAAGTATTTTTATATTAAAAGAAAGAAATTTGTTATGATTCTAAGAGGTTTGATCACAAAAAAGGAAGTCCTATAATGGCTTAGAAATAAGTAATTGCATATTCCAATGTAAAAATGATAAAAAAAAAAATTTCTCGCTTGTTGTTAAACTTTCGTAATTAAATATCCTTCTTAATTCCTATTTATATTTTTTTTAAGAATTACAATAAGATTTGTGAGAACGTTTTAGTAATTAAACCTCTTCACGGATGTCACAATTATTGGGTTTATTTGGCGGAGCATTTTCAAAAGTCAAACGTACGTTCAACAGTGTTTTTCCGCAAAACGATATAATCTCATTCGTTTGCGTAAAAGTAATTCTCTACTACATTACCAAATGGGCACATCCTCTCTGGATAAAACTTATCCTCGATCTTGTTCTATTTATAAACAATAAGCAACAATTTTACCTAATGATCCCATTTTTACCCTCAATCGATTGCATGCCCCTATCATTTTTCTTCCCACGCATTTTCTCTGATTTTTTTTTCCACGCATTTTCTCTATCACCTCACATCTTTATAAACAAGGTAATGATTAAAATAAATTGTATCAATACACATTTATTTTAACTAGTTTCATAGTTTATTATTTTTGCAATGTGAATGAATAATTGAATAGTCGTCGATGATAAAAGTGCCCAGAAGTGGGGACCACATAATTTAAAGTGTGACGATAAGAGTGAACAAGGTCAGTCCCAACGATCATCTGCCCCCATCACCTCACACCTCAGAGAGAGTCATGGCATTTATTATTACAGGACTTAAACGCAACGCAACTCTTTTCTTCCCATCATGTTGATTTATAAAATAATTATGTTACAAAGCAGTTGAGTAGTACTTTTATACAGATTGAGATAAATATAAGGATGAGATTATCTCATTTTACGAAAAAACATTGTTAAACGTGCTTTTAAGGATGACAAATGTGTTGCCAAACGGTGCAAATGTGTATGGGCTTTATTTTACCTATTTCTATATGAACAATTTAACTGATATTCCTGAGGATAAAAGTGGAAAATAACCCTATTGTGTTTATTTGAAAAAGTTTATTTACTTTCCATAAATATGTTTAATAGTGTTTTTCTGTAAAATAAGATAATATTATCCATATATTTAGTTCAACTTGCGTAAAAGTACTTCTCTAACATATTTCCAAATGGACACATTATGTGTCAACTTGAAGCTCTTAAAGTGGTGAAATATTCAGTAAAATGCTCCGCTCCTTGCTACATACTCAAATACTTCTGAATTTATAATCTGAAATTTAGATAGCCACGTTTAGAGTACCATGCTACCTAATGACAGACTCAGAATATTAATTTAAGGGTGTAAATTATTTTTTTAAAACAATGAGATTACAATTTTGAATTGAAATTATTCTTTGAATATTTTAAGAAGATTTTGTGCTAAAATTTAATTGGTTCAAGATAAATGGGACTTGTTCTTAATATGTTTTAAGAATAATTTAAATAAAAATTTAGTGATTTCAAAATTAATAAATAAGTAGGTGCAAAATAAATCACATAATACTAATATATATTTAATTTTTTAAAAGTCGGACGATGTGGCTGAACACACCAGGTTACACGTGGTTTCGCCTACGATGCTAAGAGGAAGGAGGAACTACTTGGAAGAGAAACTTGTGATTTGCGAGATATCATCATTTCTTGAAATACTCTATTTTAGATCAATTATTCAACTATAGTTCATATAATTAATAATTAATATATTTACATATGAATTATTTATTTTATATCGACAGCCAACCATCAATATATATTCATATTATGTTTTAAGAAGAATTTAAGTAAAATTTAATAGGCTCAATATTAGCAAATGAGTAGTTGGAGAATAAATTATATAGTACTAATATATATTTAATCTTTTAGAAGTCGGGCGATGCCGCTAAACATAATAGGTTACAGGTGGGTTCGCCTATGATGGTACCTACACACTACCTAGGACCCTTTTCGACGATTCCAACCATTTCAATCTGCATCCATTTCACTTTCAAAATCTTTTTGTGTGAACTCAATCAAAAGTGTCGGCAAGAAACAACTAAATCAAGATTCAAAAGTCACGTATTTGTGTGTGTAGTGTGCCATGATAAATCATAGAATCAGACTGATGAGCAGCTTATTAGAATTCAATTCATGTCTTTATTTTCTTCCCATTATGGTTTTGGATCATTGTACATATTTTTTCATGCTGGGTGATGGTTTGTGCTTCTTAGCTTTGCTTGTGTTAGCTTTCTGGCTTTAATTACCGAAAGAGTTAAAATCATTGTCAGGCAAGTTTGACCAAATTTTAATTTTGATTGCTATCATTTTAAATCCTAGCTTTTCATTCGTCTAGTTTCTTCCATTTAAAGTGCTCCATCCATATATTTTTTAAAGATTTAATTGGGGTCTTAATGATGCGAATTAGCCTACAACCAAAATTTTGGTAGTTTACTTATGATAAATTTTGACGTGTAAAAAAGTACTTTTACGTAAGTTGAGGTAAATATGTGAAGGAGATTATCTCATTTTACTGAAAAACACTATTTTGAGGAGTAAATAAGCTTTTTCAAACAGGCACAAAACACTTCACCATGTTAACTAAAGTTAATTTTTTAAAAAGCATAGCAAATAGTTATGAAAGTATATGGATTGACGGTTTGAACGAAATAAATGATAAAAAAGAAGAACTGCGATTTTAGAAATATAAGGAACAGAATTAATATTCGATTAAAGTGTAATCACCAACCATAATGGCCTTTTTTGTCTCATTACACAAGTCAAAATAAAATTGTAATCAAGATGTGTTTCATTACACAACCATAATGGCGGTCAAATGTGTTTGTTCAGTCTAGACTATGCACACATCATAAATCAAATTAATGATCATGTTTCAAAATTTCAAATTTGATATATATATATATATATAATAAAGTGTAATGAAGATTAGGGTGACAAAAAATATAAATATATAGTTCCAGATGTGGTTAGTGGTTACAAGTTGCTACTGCACATCACAAATTTGAATAATCGACCTTGAGCTGCCCAACTAAATCTGGAGGCAAGTCGCATGATACTCATAAATACTGATCCAGATATATCAGTGGATTGCTAGTCAGTAAGATAATAGTTTAAAATCATCAATAATTGAATTATATAATTCAAACATACTTTCCCAATATAATTACATGATTGACACCTCATAAATAGACAATGATATATCTTTTAAATGCCTATTTGCACTACCGTATAAAGATCGATTTAAAATTATTTTCATGTACTTTACGTACTTCGTAAACTGTAAAACATGTTAGAAGAGTAACTTCTGTTGCTAATCCAAATGGGTATTAATTCTTGCCACTAAATGCATCATGTGAGTGGTTTGAATTTCCATATAAATATATAGATATATGTCATTTTCTATTGGATTCCTTGTCTAAATTTCCTTATAAAAACCTGTATTTTTCCGTTCATTCCCTTGGCCTTGAGAGTACACACTCCCTTTAATTTCATCTTAGTATAGTTGAGATACCATTTGTACGTACATAATATATTTGTGTACACTTCCCTTTGATATTATTATGAGGAACTTTCAACTTATTTATACCATCCTATATATTGGTTATTATCGTTTAAGGAAGTTTTCAAAAAAAAATAAAATCTTATTATTAATTAAAACTTAAAAAAATGTTTAAGAGTATTACTTCACAGTTTTTTTTTATAATTTTAAACTGAGGGAGTATGTAGTTGACCATTATTTTGTACATATATTCTGCCATCATAATAATGAACTAGCATATAATACATATTTCAAATAAAACATTACATAATAGTGTTAAAATACAACAACAATCTCCATTAACTTACACTGTAATTAATTTGTTCTTTTATCTGTATCTCCGAACCGCTTTGGGCAACACTGTCGGATTTACGTATACTGCTGATAGCAGGAAAACAAAAGGTTGCAGAAGACGAGGTTGAGGGAATGTTAATAAGTGGCTCGTTCAAGAATCCGTTAGAAAAGTGCTTTTACATACATCAATGTAAATATATGAAAGAAGTTTTATCTCGACTTATCTAAAATGTAATAAGATGAAGAAGAAGAAGAAAAAATTTGACAAACACCCTCTTAAAGTATGAGAGAATAGGAAAACCAACGGCACCTAACCAATTAAATGACAATGTCCTCACTTTGAGACAGCATTAGTTAAATTGGCTATACTTCAAAATTCAAATAAATGCTTTTAGACTATCTATCTCTCTCCCTTAAATGAAAGGGAAAAGTACCCACAGGTTTCAAGCAACAGAATTAATTACAAAATGGTTCCAAAGATTTACAAAATTATCATAAAGTTTTAAGAGTAGCTGTTGAGATCATTATTAACAATCTTACTAGCCTTTATTAACAACTCCAGCAGCTACTTGTGAGACCTTATGGTAATTTTGTGAATATTTAGGACAATTTAATGGTTTATTCTGTTGTTTGGGGCTTTTAGGTAATTTTCCCTAAATAAAATATTTATTTTTTAGACCATACCTTCTTACTTCTGTTTATACACGGTCTAAAAGATACATGAGATCTAAAATATTTACTTATATTTATAAAAATATCATTAATCATATTTTTTAAACTAAATTCTTCGTAAAATGGTCTAAATAACTCTTTTTTACTAGTGATATTTGAATAAAAGTTCATTAATTCTAATTATAAGTGACTTATAGCATAGACAAAAAAAATCTAGGGCACTGTATGTTTCAACTTGAGGGATGCTCTTTAAAATGGTACAATACATTTTTTTTCGGTGATATGATACAATACATTTCATATCACATGTTTTATTTAAAATATAAATTATATTTTTTTTACTTAGCATATATGTATCCCAAAGTTACTACAGAATTTTATGACTAATTAACTTGACCCTCTAACTGATGACTTTTAGTAAGAGCAATTTTGATATTTTATAATAAATAAATAATTGTATAGAACCTTTTTTACTTTGTGTAAAACGATTCATTAGTTGGCAAAAAAAAAAACGATTCATTAGAGTTTATAAAAAGGATTTAAGTTTTCTGATTTACTAAAACACGGTGTGATGGGTTTTCCCCAAATGCCTCTAATGACTTCTAGTGGGAAAACTCGTTAAATGCTCGCAAAAATTTTAGGGGTTTTCTCATTTATTACCAGAATTATAAATAATTCCAATATGTTAACTTGAATCATAATTATGAATGGTAAATTGTTCCAATCTGTTGGAAATTACATCAAAATAATTTGCAAAATTTTTAGGTAATGGCCGGCCGTGCATGTGTCTATCTGTTTACAATTTAAATGAAATTAATTAATTTTCATGTTTCAAAGATCAAATTGGAGGACATCAGCTGTGAAATCACGTTACCATTAAGCTCCTAGGCTCACACTCAGGACTTTTTTCCCAAAATGTTATTGAGACCATCTAAGAACACGGTGTAAAAGTACTTTTACACAAGTCGAGGTACATGGGTTTGTTTGGAACAACATTTACAAAAATCAAACGCATGTTCAACGGCATTTTTTCATAAAACGAAATAATTTCCTCCACATATTTACTTCAGCTTGCGTGAAAGTACTTCTCTACCGCATTCACAAATGGGTCCAATATGTGATTGTGATTATCCGTTTTATTGAAAAGTACAGTTGAACGAAATCCATTATCATATGTATGCATAGTCTTGGATATCTTAATCAAAGTCTTCATTGCCGCATTAGTGGCTCTTAAATCAAATCACAAAACAGTTAATTAGGGCGTAATCCAAAAAAAAAAATTCTGTACTATATTATCCTTATTATATATAAAAATGGCGAAACTCCCTTGAATAAATGCAATGCAGCTGCCCTTTCCATTCCAGGACCAGCCCCTCAACACCTCTCACCCACATTCCTTTAATTTCTGTAATAATGATATGACTAACAATAGTAGTAAGTACAGTTTCTTCCTATACAATTATTAAAACCATTTTAATATTAATTAATAAGTAATAAAACAGCTTTCCCTCCCACATGGAACGATATGTCAAAGTACCTATATGTGAACACGGTAGAGAAGTATTTTTAAGTAAATCGAGATGAACATATAAACTAAAATATTTCATTTTACTAAAAAACAATGTTGAATGGACTTTTAAACTCCCTAAAAATGTTGTTAAACAGCGTCAATAATTAGATACAAAAAATCAACCGTCACATCGATGAACCGGTTCATCAGTAGATAGTTAAGAGTTTTGATCATGATTAATATAGGGACGGTTTTTTATTTTTTTATTGAATCTGAAATGACTTTTTTTAAATTTTAAAAAAATAACAGTTAATTAGATCTGTTCTTAGGCAGTTCTACTTTATTTGGATTATGTATGATTTTATACATGAAAATTATATATATCAATGGATTAATGCTTTTTATTAAAATGTTATTTTAAATATTATGAGTTTGATCATATTTGTAATTTCAAAGTATCAGAACTTTTCAATAGACATGCTTACATGAGTAACTTCTCAATACCTACAAATCAACAATAATGTCTCGTTTGAAAATTTCGTTCCTCTAATGGTGCACG